>VZTH01003914.1:315-22879 GCA_013397815.1 Aleadryas rufinucha | reverse complement strand
TTTAAAGTCCCTTCCAACCCCTTCCATGATTCTATACCAGCCCCGCTCTGCACCCACATTTCCTGTGTGGCAACGCAAAATTATCTGTGAGCTTCTGCTGGGACTTTTCTTGGTCAGATTACAGTGATTAAAAGACCCCTTTCGTTACTTATTTATTGGCAGCAGCCTGCAAAAGGAGGGTGCCAGTATGGAGAGACCCGAGGGAATGGCTGGAGCTGGGCCAGGGCAGGCTCAGGCTGGAGATCAGGGAAAGGTTCTTCCCCCAGAGGGTGCTGGGCACTGCCCAGGCTCCCCAGGGAATGGGCACGGCCCCGAGGCTGCCAGAGCTCCAGGAGCGTTTGGACAGCGCTGCCAGGGATGCCCAGGGTGGGATTGTTGGGGTGTCTGTGCAGGGCCGGGAGCTGGATCCATTATACTTGTAGATCCTTTCCAGCTCAAGATATTCCATGGTTCTGTGACACCTCCCCAGGCCAGGAGAGCCCCGGGCTGGGGGTACCCACCGCCATATCCCTGATGTACTGTGCCAGCCGGGAGCGATATTCCTCATTCAGCTCCTTCAGCCGGAGCTGCAGCTGGGAGTTCTCCACCTCCACCTCCTGGAGCTGGCTCTGGGACATGAGCAGCACCTGGCACAGCAAACAGAAGCCCTGCTGCCCTGGTCCTCTGGCCAAGGAGGGGGAGCTGAGCTGCTCCATAAGAGCTGGGGGTCTTCCTTTCCAGATATTTGGCTTCACTAGAGCTGGGAAGGCCCTGGATTTTCAGAGGAACTCACTGGAAATGTTTATAATCCCTATTCCCCTGATACATTCTGTCATTTGCCACCCCCCACCCTGGTGATTCCACCAACTCTTTCTGAAAACCAGTGAACAAAATTCCTCCCACCGCCTTTGCAAGCAGCGCTTCCGCCACGTGCAGGAGGAAACTGCACGGGGAGAACCTCGGGGTGATGGACTCCCTGGAGAGGGAGAGGTGTTGGAGCACCTGGATTCGAGGCATCCCAGCCCTGCCAGCTCGAGAGGAGCACATGGCAGCCGGATGAGGTGAGGAAGCGCGTCCTCACCGCTGACTGCTCCACCAGCCGGTGCCGGCTGTCCCCGATCGCTCCCTTCACCTCCTGCAGCTCCTTCCCCAGCGCCAGCCTGGACACACGGGAAGAAGCTGGGTTTGTTTTAACCCCCCAAACTCCTTCTCCATCCCTGGAAGTGTCCCCGGCCAGGCTGGACGGGGCTTGGAACAACCTGGGATAGTGGGAGGTGTCCCTGCCCACAGCAGAGGGGTGGGAATGTGGTGAGCTTTAAGGTCCATTCCAACCCAAATATTCTGGGATTCTGTGGTTCTGCATAGAACCAACACAGCCAGCTTTGGGAAGAAAATCACTTTGGAATGACAGAAATCTCCCAGCAGCAGCTGCCAGCCCCTACATGTGTGTCAACCAGTGCCACAAAATCTCTCCCCACTAAAGGTGAACACCCTCCACCGTTCAGAGGGTCGAGTCCTGCAGCATCCCTGCTGGGCCAGCCTTTCTTGGGACATCAACCCCATCCCAAGGTGACGGAAAACCCACTGTGGGGGTAAGGGCTGGGCTGGGTTCATCTCTGGGATGTCACACGTCTGCTGTGTGTCACAGAGGGTGGATTTCCAAGGTGTCCCTAAACACCACCAACTTTAACCTGACAGCTGACTCTCTGAAGAGCCTTGAAAACACCAGGTTTTCCGTCCAGGCCTCACTTCTTCCAAGGGTGGATCGTCATTCCTTCCCTGTATCCCCCAAAGGCAGGCTGCCTCCTCCTCTGCTCCCATGGATCAAATCCAGCTGCAACAAGTCCCACAAACACCTGGCCAAGCAGAGGGACGTGCCCTCAGCACTCACACTCGCTCCTCCAGCTTCTGCTGCTGCTGATCATGGGCTTTCTTCATTTCTTCAAGCTCCACTTTTATGTGATCCTGGTTTCCAAGCAACTGAGGGACAAACGAAGAGGAAGATGAGGCAGAAGGCCGAGTGAAGAGAGGACAATGTGAGGAGAACCTCGAGCTGAGCACTCGTTGAGCTGAGCAGGGACACGCCGGGGGAAGGACTGGTTTAACTGGGAGGGACTGGTGCCCTCTCGCACAGCAGGAATGGTGTCTGGTGTGCAGCCAGGGCACGTGGAGGCGCACACGTGTCGCTCTCCCGAGGGAAATGCTCACGTTGAGAGTCAGATTCCCAGCAGGAGCTGGTGGCGGAGCCCAAGCTGGTTTCGCAGGGGCTGCAGATGGGGAGGAGGCAGGGACCATCTCTGTGCTCTCAGTTTTGGGTGCTTCGTCACCCCCAGCTTTCTCAAGTGTGAGAAAGAAGGAAAAAAGTGTCCTCTGCACTTGTTGGCTGCTACTCTCCTGTCCGTGTTCCCCCTGCCGGGCACGGACCCAGGGAATCACCTCTGCCCCCCTCAGCTCTGCCTGCACATCTGGAGTTATTTCCCGTCTCGTTTTGCAACTGCAGAGTTTAAAAAAAGGATTTAAAATGAATCAAGGCATCAGCTGATCCATGGAACTCAAGTTAGCACCAGGAGGTGCCAGCCACAGTTGGAATCAATCCCCCCTCTGCTTCCCAAGGATCCAGCAGCAGACCCCCACACACTCACGTTTCTTTCCAGCTCCTGCTGCTCGTGTTCAGAGGCAGCTGCGTCTTCAGGCTGGTTTGGGGAGACAGAGAAGGGGCCGGGTAGATCTCTGTTCTCCAAGGGGCTGGTGGGAGGGCAGAGAGTGCCTTACCTTCCCCCTCCGAGCAGAGTGGGGATGTTCTGCTGCTCTCCCTCTTCCCAGCTCGGGGGAGGATTGCTGGGCCGGGGCAGGGGGGTGGATGCTCTCTTTGGCCAGGCTGAGCAGCTCTTGGGTCAGCTCCTCGTTCCTCATCACCTGCCAGGTCAAACGAGAAGGAAAGAGCTTCTGAAATCCCCCTCTGGTCAGCACATTGCTGCTGCTCCTGGGGTGTGCTCCAGGCAGGCACCTCCTCCCCTTCCCAAATAGAGTTTTAATTTTAGTTCTGTCTCACATGTCCAAGGACACCAGTGATTTTCTTGTTCTCGTGGAAATGCATTGCCAGGCAGCAGAGCTATTCCCACGGAGTGTTATCCCTCTTCACATCTCACTCTCACACTCAAATCCAGATCCCAGTGCCAGCCCTGGGCACAACTCTGCCACCACCTCTCCAGGCCTCCAGCTCCCTCCTCACCCCCACCCTGCCCCCTCCAAGCAGCTTCCCAACACTTCAGGAATGTCCTTCCCCATGGAACAGCTTTGAACAGCGCTGGGCTCCACAACGCAAGGAGAAGGGCCAAGTCTCCATCCATCCATCCATCCATCCATCCATCCATCCATCCATCCATCCATCCATCCATCCCTCCGGGATGACATAATCCCAGTTGGCTTGGAATGCATCCCCCCAGCACCAGACAGCCCACAGCCCCGTGTAGGCAGCGAGATTCAAAGCGGTGCTGGTGTGAAGTGACACATTTCCAAAAGATAAAGAGGATCTGAATGAGAAAAGCTCTGTTACAGGTGATCTGGAAGGAACACTGGGGGAGTTCATGTCTCCCAGGAAGGTTTCTGTGTAGATAACAAAGCTTTGATGGGGTTTATGACTGGGGACAAGCTTGAGTAATTGTCACCATGGCAGTGAATCGGGAGGATGGGAGGCAGAGGTCATCTGAGTCATCCGTGGAGAGAATAGCTTATCAAAAGATAGCACGGGGTGGGCTGGGGGAGAGCGAGGAGAAAGGAGGCTGACAAAGAGGTGAGATATACAGCTGTGAAACCTGACAGCTCCGCAGAGACAGCCCGCTTGTCCCCCG
The DNA here is from genome assembly GCA_013397815.1 of Aleadryas rufinucha. Taxonomy (NCBI): domain Eukaryota; kingdom Metazoa; phylum Chordata; class Aves; order Passeriformes; genus Aleadryas; species Aleadryas rufinucha. The sequence goes on along the minus strand of VZTH01003914.1, from coordinate 19,049 downwards.
TCCCGCAGCGATCCATCTGCAGCTGCCAGCCCTGACAATTTGATCACAGGGGTCACGAGGACCGGTTTAGCCAAAAAAAAAAAGAGGCAGCCCCCGGTTTGAGTTGGGCTTCGCTGTCTCCCCTGAGCTCCCGAGCCTGGCGTGGCTCCAGGGAAAACCCTGGCGTGGAACCCAGAGCGCGTTCGGGTCCCCTCCGGGGCTGCCGCCGCAGCCGCCACGAGCCCGGGGGACAAAAGGAGAAGGAAACGGAGAGCAAGGAAAGGTCAGAGTCTTGAAAAGGGAGAATTTACAGCGAGTCACAAAACAGGCACCGAGTGCCCGCCTGGCATCTCCTGCGAGGCGCTTCCCAAGGGCCGGGCAAGGCCGGCTCCTGCGGCCGGACAGCCACAGGGCAACGTGCGAATCCCGCGGACAATGGAGCCGCGACAATTCAGAGGCTCCGACTGTTCCCGGACAAGGGGCCGTGAATGAGCTTGCCGAGCTGCTCCTGCGCTAAGCAGCCATGACAACATATTGGCAAGGTCACAAGTAGCACTTGTAATTGGGAATGTGTAAAAGGTTCATTGTCTCCCCCAGAAGAGCGCCGGGGAAGGGGAGGGGGCAGAACCGCAGGCTGCTTTCCCCATTTCCTTTGGGAAAGTCCGCACTGGGAAAATAATGAGCAAGAGGCCCATGTCGCGACAAGTCCCAGGCTGCCAAGTCGGAGCCTCTCTGGCTTCAGGCAGGGATTTTTGGGAGTCGGAGCCAAGGAACTGGGGTAAACTCCTCGGCATATGGAGGGCATCCAAGGAACTCACCCCTGGCTTCTGGACCCGCTTCACCACTTCTTGGAGCAACCTGGTCTAGGGGAAGGTGTCCCATGGCAGGGGGTGGAATGAGATGGGCTTTAAAGTCCCTTCCAGCCCAAAGCATTCCATGACTCTGTGGTTCTTCAGGACGCCCAGATAGGCACAAAACTGAATCCACGTGCTTTGACTCTCCAAAACATTCCAGGATCCACGTGAACACAGTGTGTTATTACCACTAACCTGCTAAACCAGTCATTTAGAGATGTCAGCTGCCTGAAAATCCAATTTTTGACAAACGTATTGCACCCCCTTGGGGACAAGAAGCAGCTGAGAGTGCTGATGGCTGAACCATTCCTCCCTGAGCCTGGCAGAGCCGGGAGCGGAGTGGCTCCAGCGGGATCAGGGGATGGGATCACCCTCTGCAAGGGCTGAGTTCGCCTCCTTGTAAGGAATTCCCATTTCTCAGCTTCTGGGAGGCAAACGATCTCTCCACAAGGGTCACTAACTCACGGATGATCATTATCCTGTATCCTGCTCTGCCAGAGACCATCCAGACACACTGGACCAAAGCAATATTCCTGCGCCACATCTTCCGAGCACAGCTCGGCATGGAAAACCAGGTCACTGAGCTGAGGCAGCTAAACTATCTGCTGGGGGAGGGAGGGAGGCAGGAGGGTGTCAGTCATTCAGTCCAATTCAAAAAGAAGGAGAAGCGGGAGGGGGGAGAGGGAGGGGACAGAGGAAGGGCTGTTGAAGTCGCCAAAGAAATACACAAATCTGGGTCAGAAAGCCTCTGGTTAATCATTGCCGAGCTAGCAGTCAGTCTATCTCTTAAGGCACCATCAAAAACTTGCTTGAATTCGGTGTTTTTATAAACTTGCCGACCTGAAAGCTGCCAGGCCCTTTCCCGCCGCCGCCCGAAATGAGAGCGGCTCCAATCCGTTCACGTGCGGGCCGCGCAAGCCAAGCAGAAAAAAAGGGAAACAAAGCGCGCAGGCAGCGCGGAGGGAGCGGCCTCGGGCAGCCCCGCCGTGACCTCCGGGCAGCGCCGTGGGGCCGCGGGGCAGCGGGACCGCTCTGCCCGCGGGGTGCCGGGGGAGCAGCGGGTCAGCGTGGGCACAGCCGTGTCCCAGCTCTGTCCCGGCTCTGTCCCCGGCTCTGTCCCCAGCTCTGTCCCCAGCTCTGTCCCCGGCTCTGTCCCCGACTCTGTCCCCGGCTCTGTCCCCGGCTCTGTCCCCGGCTCTGTTGCTGCTGTGAGGTTAGGTTCTGCACACCCTGCGAGAAGGGAGCTGTGTTACATCAAATCCCTGGAGACAATCCCATGGCCAGGCTGTGCCGTGTCACAGCTCAGAGGCTCTGGGTCTGGACATGTNCGGGGCTTGGATCAACCTGGGCTAGTGGAAGGTGTCCCTACCATGGCAGGGGGTGGCACTGGGTGGTTTTTGTGGACTCAGTGGCCTTTGAAAGATCCCTTCAACAAGAACCTTTCTACAACTGCATGAGAAGTCTCCCTGGACCTGAGCTGAGTCGGGGATGCACAACCGGAAGCCAACCAAGGTACCTGCACAGCAGGGAAAAGTGAGGTGGAGCTGGGATCTCTGGGATGAGCCCTGGGATAAGCCCTGGGATGAGCTCTGTGGCCTCTCTCACCTCCTGGTCCAGCTCCTTGCCTAGGGCCAGGTAATTGCTTTTCAGGATGATGAACTCCTGTGCCAGCTCCTGCCGGCTGCTCTCCAGGGCCCGCAGGCGCTCCAGCAGGGAATCTCGCTCCCCCGTGACCCTGGCACTGCACAGCTCCAGCTCCTGCACTCGGCTCTCCAGGGCCTGGAGCTGCACAGGGGAGGCAGCAGGATTAGATGTAGCCCAGGCCAGCAACAAGCACAGGGAGAGGATTTCATGGGAGTTCCTGGGATCTGGGGTACTGGGGGAGAATTCTGCTCCATCTAAAGCCAGGAGAAGATGGCCAGCAAAGCAAAGGTGGGGGTGTAGGAGCTGCAGAGCTGGGTGAAGGCATTGGCAGGGCTGAAATGGGCTGTTCCAAAATGTGGATACCGTATTTTTCAGTTCGAAGTTCTCTGTCTCATAATGCTCCTTCATTTTGGTCGTCTCGATCTGGAGATCCACGAGGTCTTTGGAAATCTGGGAGAGAGAAAGGATTTGGTGAAGGCCATGGGTGGATTCTGAGGCCCATGTGATGTTTGAGCACAACACATCCCCCTCTAGAGGAGGAATTTCCCCCCAGATTTCCCACTGAGGCTCTGCTGGCCTCACACAGCTTCACAGCTCAGCTCTCTCCAACTCCCGAAGTTTTACCTTCAGTTTTTCCTCTTCACTGAGGACCATCCTGGCTGGGAAATCTGTCTTGGAGCCAGGCAGCTTCCCCGTCTCCTCCTGTGGGTCTCCAGGCTGGTGCATCCCCTTGTTCCTGTCCTCCAGCTGCACCTGCAGGCACGGAGCAGCTCCAGCTGAGCCCTCCTCTCCCCCTGCCACCCACCCACCACTGCTGCTGGAAGAGCTCAGCACATCCAGCTTTCCAGAACCTGAACACGTCCCAGCCAGGCTTTCCAACCTCCATTTCTCCCCTGTAGCCGGGATTTCCTCAGCAGAGCACTGGTTCCATGGCCTGGGAAGGGGCTGCGGACCTTCACACCTGAATTTTCAGTCAGCAAGGTGCTCTGTCAGGGTACTCACATTCTCATCCTCTGCAACAATCCCGAGATCCATGTGCTCAGAGGCCGGGATCTCTGCGCAGTGTTGCGCAGGCAGCGACTGAGAAGCCAAGGAAGGAGCCGAGGATCTCTGAGAAACTTCTCCCGGAGGTCCAGCGCTGTTGCTACCAACCGTGGTTACCAGAGGGTGCGGCCTCCACCTCGATTTTAAGGTGGCTCCAAAGCTCACAGCCACCCTGGGAGCTGCCAGAGGGAGAGCAATGGCACTTCCCAGGAGGTTTCTGTATTCCCAGTTCAGCCCACAGCAGATACTGGAAGCAGCAGCTCAGGAGCACCCCCAGGGCAGCAATATTGCCAGTGAGGGGGTACCAGCCTTTGTCATGGACCACTCCCAAACCTGGCTGTGGGTTTGGCCTCCATCTCCTGTGCAGGGATATTCCAGTGCTTCAGAGGCTGACAAGAAAGAGGAAGAGTGACTTTTTACATGGTGATATAGCAAGGGGAAAGATTTTAAAGTAACAGAGGAGAAATTTAGAGGGAATAGAGAGCAGGGTTGGATGGGATATTGGGAAGGAATTGTTCCCTGGGAGGGTGGGGAGGCCCTGGCACAGGGTGCCCAGAGAAGCTGTGGCTGTCCCTGGATCCCTGCAAGTGTCCAAGGCCAGGTAGGACAGGGCTTGGAGCAGCCTGGGATAGTGGAAGGTGTCCCTGCCCATGGCAGGGGGGGGAATGGGATGAGCTTTAAGGTCCCTTCCCACCCAAACCATTCTGGGATTCCAAGGTCTGATTAACCCATTAATTAACTCACTAAGCCAACCACCTGCTCTAAGACCATCCCATAGTTTCCAGTTTGCTTCTAGGCAATTTTCTCTTGATCTCTGCAGTCCTCGAACCTCCTGTGCCAATGAGCTGCCCAAAGGGTCCCAGGAGCTCTGAGTTCTGCCCAAGCTAAAAGATCTTTCCCAATTTATCCCTTCACATCAGAGATTCTGCATGGAAAAACACGTTTTAAAGCAAAGCATGCACTGCAACAACCCTGGGTTAGCCCAGACCGTGCTAAATGTGGGCTGTGCTGGTCTATGTGCTGCTGCTGGCTCCAAACTGGGACCTGCCAGGCTGGAATGGGACAAAACCCACAGCCAAAAGTATTTGCAGAACTTCCAGGGTCAGAGTAAGGGTACCAGGGAGCGCAGGGCAGAGCGGAGAACCCTGGAAAACCTCAAACAGGGGTAAAATCAGATGGACTGGGAGACCTTTAAAGGTCCCTTCCAACTCAAACTCTTCCGTGGTTCTAAAATGAATTCCAGCTCTTAATCGCCTCATTTCAGGCTTATTATTGCTGCTATTTCTGTAGAGTGGGTGAGTTTAGGTAAGAATCTGTCTTCCACAGAAGAAAAGCTTTGACAATACGATGTTCAAAAAAGCCCAGAGCTCTGAATAACTCCTTAGGATCTGTCAGAGCTCAGGGATGAGAGGGAGAGGGGCCATCGTGACAGAAGCTCCGTGACAGGCAGAGCTCCTCACCTGCTCCAGGCTGCCGGAGGAGACCCCAGAGCCCCTCAGGGAAGGTCCACAGAGGTCAGACGCAGGGGCTGAGCGTTTGGGGGGGCTCAGGGGAAGGAGAAGCGAGCAAACTGTGCAATTACGGCTTGTTTTTCTGCAAAAACGACTTAACAGACCTGGAGTAATTTTATTAAGGTAATGAAAGTGTTGATGAGAATTCACAGTCTCTTCACACCCAGCGCGGAGCCGAATTCACACCCTGCCCACGGCGCCAGGGGCTCGGGAGCCTCGGTGGGGGAGGAATTCGGGCACACGGAGGAGCTGAGCAGCAGTTCCATTCCCCGGGCGTGTCCCGAGGGGTCTCAGTCCCACATGGACACCCCAAGGATGGGCACCTCCACCCCACACCTCCGGGATGCTGTCCCGGACCCTGAGACGCCGGTTTGGGGGGGGGAACAGCCCCACCCATCACCTGGGTGCTCCCTGAGCCGCGGGGAGCCCGTCCCACCCGGCAGAGGGCAATTAACATGTGCAAACATGGCTTTATTTATGCAAACGCACCTGTGTGGAGGTGCCGTGCCGCCACCACGAATGACAGTGACCGCTTTTCCCACGGGTTGAGAATACGAAGCCGATTTTGTCCTGGGCAACAGCACAAAAAGCAGATTCGGGCTGAGAAATGAAGTTTTGGGGCGTCACCGCAGCTCGGAATCTCCAGCACCATTCCGGACTGATCCACACAACCCCACCAGATCCAAATCCAAATCCCCGCTCTGTCCTGAGGGATTTTCACTCTTCTCGCCAGGGACACCTTGAGCCCAGCCCCGGGAATGCAGCTTTAGGAGATGAAAGCGCTCCCAAACCCAGGAGCTCCAGGGGAAGCTTTGGAGCGCGCAGCCACCGGCCCGATCCTGCTGTTTGCTGTCACCTCTCCCCCAGCCCTGCCGGCCCTCGGCAGGGTCACACCCCACCCTGTGCCCTCCAGGGGACCCTGTGGCCCTGCCGGAGACCCCCGAGCGGAGCAGGGGGAGCAGTCCCCGGGCTCTGCCGAGTTCTGGCAGGGCCGCACGGCGGCAGCGCAGTGACGGGCTCCATCTGGCTTCCAGCGCCAGCAAAGGGAATCTGCGCCCGCTCCCGGATCTGACAAATTCCCCCTGGGATGACTGAGGTGCCCGAGCCTCGCTGCCCCAGGGATGGGGAATCCTCTGGAACACCGGGCTCCCACCGATCCCCCCAACTCATCTTCTCTTTATATCCAACCTAAATCCATCCTCTTCCAGTTTAAAACCCTCACCCTCTCTCCTGGCTCGAGGAAAAGCATCTCTCTGTCACTTTTCCAAGTCCTCAGGCTGCCACGAGGTCTTCTCCAGGCTGGACAGCCCCAGCTCTCCCAGGCTGGGGAAGGGAGAGGAGGAGGGAGCTGCAGAACCTCTCCCAGCTCCCCCAAGAAGAACAGAAAGGTTCTTCCAGCCTCTGACCACCTCCATGGTCCCCTCTGGGTCTGCTCTGACTCTTCAAGGTCTGCCCTGTCCCAGGGTGGGGCGTGTGTGTGCTCCAGGGGGGCTGAGGGGGAGAATCATTCCCCCGCCCTGCTGAACACCCCTCTGGTGGTGCAGCCCAGGACATGTTGGGTTTGTGGGCTGCCAGCACCCACTGCCACCCCACATCCCATTTGTCACCCCCGGCATCTCCACGGGCTTCTCAGCAGGGCTAGAAGGAGGGTTGGGATGGGGCAGGCAAGGACACCCTGGCGGATGGGATGGGGTCATGGCCTTGTGGTCACGGGCAGGAGGGAAGCTGGGGTCTCTCTGCCACACTCCCACCCCATCCCGGGGACCAGGCACCCTGAGGACTAGGCTGCTCCATCCATCCATCCATCCATCCATCCATCCATCCATCCATCCATCCATCCATCCCTCTATCCGGAAGGGCATGTCCAGGACTGGAGAGCTGACACAGGACATGGAAAATGCCATTCCCCTCTCCCCCCCACCCTGGCACTGCCATCAGGATGAGTTAAGCAGGGTGGCTCCTCCCTTCCCTCTGCTCACTCCTGCAGTCCAGTTCCACTCTGACAGACACTGCTCTCCTGCCACTCCCTGCCTCCATCCCCTCCCAGTCCCTGCTCCCAAGGCCCCCTCTTTTCCCCACACCTCAGTGTTTGGGAATTTTCCCATCTGTGCCTCCAGCAATGGCCCTGGCCACCCTGACTCATGTCTTGGGGACATCTTCATCTCTCCCAGTCCAACCAGTCTGGCCAGGCTGGTGCTGGTGACGCGGTTCCACGTGGCCACGCGGGCCACCAGAGCAGTAATTGGCATCCCTGGGAGCTGCCAGAACATCAGGCAGCTTTCCCAACTTCCCACACAAGCTCTGCAGCCGTGGCAGGGCAGCACGTGGCACTCAGAGATGCCCACGGGGACCTTTGCCAGCAGCTGCCACCACTCCCTGGTCCCCATCTCCAGTAGCAGGGACCAGGATGACCAGAAAGGTGGGTGCTCAGTGAGCAGCAGGCAAAGTGCCACTCCTGGGGCTTGGTCCCTGCTGCTGTCCCCAGGAGAGTGGCACAAGCTCTGTGGTGCTGGTGTCACCCCTTCCATCTTTATCGGGCACGTTTTTGGTCCTGAACGAGGAGCAGGAGCGCTGGTTGCCCTGGCAACGCGAGATGCTCTCCTCCAGACAGGGACAATATTTGGCAAGATTTGCTAAAAATACTCCCTAACTCAGCTGTGACAATGCCACACATGTCACCTCCCTGCTCCCCTCAGGGCTCACTGGGGGGTGCTGTCCCTGCTGGTGTCCAGAGTGTCCGTGGTCACTCACCCTGGCTGGGTGGGGATGGACCAGGGATCTCCCAGGGTCCCACAGCAGATGTGGCTCAACACTGTCCCCTCCCCAGTTCAGCCAGCCCAGGGACAGAACAGGAACGACAGGGACAGCTGGTAGCATGTGCCACCCAAAAGCACTGGGAAGCTCCCTGGAGAGGGACCTGCAGGCAAAGGAGGGCTGCTGGGGAAGGTAAATGATTCCTTAGAGTTTAAATAGGTTTAAAAACTACTTTTTAAATTATTTTGCTGCTTTTCCTAATACCATTACAACCTTCTCCATGGCAACCAGGGGAGGGGCTCAGACTTTGGTCCCTGTTGAGGAGCTTATCTGCTGCAGCTGGAGTGGTGGGGGGATCAGATGGGGGGTCCACGTCAGCCAGGGACACACGGGGAAGGGGACATCCCCAAACTGAGGTCCCTGTGGTGGAGCTGTGGTTCCCTGGGCAGATGGGGGGCCTGGGGTGCAGGGACACGCGCCTGCAGGGTCCCGGCATCTCCTGCCACAGGAGATGGGACACATCCAGAGGAGAGGCCCCCAGGGAGGTCTAAAGGTGGAGACAGGCCCAGAGGAGATGGGTCCAGCTCCTCCCTGCCCCACAATCACACTGGGAAGGGATTTCCTTATTTACCCTCCTTATTTCCCCATTGCATCTCGTTTGATATTTCCCCAGGGAGAGCTGCTGGAGGCAGGGGTAAACCTGCTCCCAGCTGCAGGCAGGGCTTGTTTAAACTTCCCAACGAGGTTTTGTGGGTTTTGGCTGGCTGACCCGTGCTGGTTCAGCTCTTTCTAGCTTCCAGATTGATTACACCTTGTGTCAATATGTGCTCAGTGCCTATTAGTGGGTGCATGTATCCCTACCCCTCATTTCTCCCTCCTGATCTATAAATTCCCAGAAGACAGGATTAAAATAGAGGGGGAGGAGAATTCCACTCAGGGCCAAAGGGAAGAGAGAAAACAGAGCCTGTGGGAAAGTTGGGTGGTGAGGCTGGAACCTGGATATCTCTCTCCAACACCTCTTCCCATGGGCATGGAGATGCCTGGTGAAGAGCCGAGATGTGAGCTGGGGAGATGCCAGGCTCCCGTGGGAAGGGGCAAGGTGGGACCGTGGTGGGGGAGAGAATCCCTGCTCCACCTGCACCTCCCAAACCAGCCTGGGGCAACCAGGGCTGGGAAGAGCAACCCCAGGGGGAGATGCCTGTTCCTGGAGGTGTGGATGTGAGCGGTGCCAGCCTGCTGCATCTCCAGGGAGGAATGGGGCTACCAGGACAGGAGGAGGTTTAGCCATGGTTTTCCATCTGGCAGCTGCTGCCCACAGGGCTCCTCTTGCTGGGGCTTTTTCTTTCTTTTTCTTTCCTGGAAACTGGTAAAAGATTCCACAGAAGCTGTGTTGGAGCCTGGTGGGGAAATGACCTGGGACACAGGATGAGGTCAGCGGCCTCCCCGGGGTGGTTTTGATGAGCTGCCAGGGGCAGAGGGTGATCTGCCAGCCCTGGAGCATCATCCACCCTCACCCCACTGGATGGGGACTGGCAGAGGAGTGGGAGACCCCCACAGCCCCCCTCACCAGGGCGACCCTGGCTTTGCTCTCTGTTTCCCCTTCGGCACAGAAGCACTGGGCAGAGCTCCCAGCACCATCCCCACCCACAGGGCAAGACAGGAGGGAAAATGGGAAAATGCCCACAGGAGGGGCTGAGGGTTCCGCCCCAAGGTTTTCAGTGCCACACGAGGAAGAGTTTTTCCCATTTCCCAACTCATTTCCCACTTGCATCACCAATAAGCCCTCAGGAGTTTCAGCCCACCTCGCACTAGGGGTGATCCCCAAACCTTTAATCCCTGTGTCCTACAGAAGCTCCAAGTCTCAGTGTGTGGTTTTTGTGTCCTGATGGAAAGTGAGGACCCACTGCCAAGGGCTTATTCCAGGTTATCCGTGGCAGAGCGAGGCAGGGAAGGGTCAGTGCTGCTGTTCAGGACCCTCTAGGAGCTCAGGACGTGGTCATCTCACCCTGTGAGGTGGCCCCATTCCTCCCTCCACGCTCAAAGACCACACAAACCCCATCTCTGGCAGGACCACCCTCTGCAGGACCCCCAGCAGGTTCCTGGACATCTCGTTCCATGCTCTTTTCCCGAGTCGCCCTAAAGGCAGTCCCAGAGCCGGGGAGCAGTGAGGAGCCCATCCCAGTGACACCGAGCCCATCCCGGTGACACTGCCCCCGGCGAGGCTGTCCCCGGGGCTCAGCTGCGGCCCGGGCCAGCAGCAGTGGGGTTAAGCCCGGCCGGGCGGGCGGCTGGACAGGCGTCAAGGTGGTTGCTCCATCCATCCCTGCGCAGTCGGAGGGGCCGGAGAGCGGAGCGGGAGCGGGAGCAGGAGCCCTGCCCTGCCCGCCGCCATGAGCGCAGGCAAAGGTGAGGCTGGAACTGCCCTCGGCCAGGCTGGGGGACAGGCAGGGGCTGGGGGGGACACGCTCAGACTCTACCCAGGCCTCAGTCACCCTTTGCTCTGCTCCTCCTCCACTGCCAATAGCACATTTTGGGGGCCCTCGAGCTGCCTGGGGGGGCTGCGGGCACTGCAGGGCAGAGCCCAAGCCTGGAGCGGGAACGCGGGGATGGGCGGGGACCGTGGTGCTGAGACCCCGCAGGGATTAGGGAGTCACAGGGGGGCAGCTGGGGAGGAAGGGGGAGAGGGGTCGTGGGGCCTTTCCCCATGGAAGGGAGAAGCTGCTGCTGCAATGTATAGGTGAATTTGGGGGTATCCCTGCAGCCGAGGGGTCAGAGCTGTGGCAGAAGGGAGAGAGGGTGATCTTTGACCGTTTCCCAAGGGATCCAGCCTCTGAAAACTCCTGCAGCTGCCCCGTGTGTGCGACGGGCTGGGAGTGACCCCTCCACCCCCCCAGCCCCAGCGGCGCAGGCACCCGGCCAGGGAGTCCCAAGGGGGTTCCAAAAGTGTCCCCTAGAGCAGCCACAGCCCTGCACTGACAGTGTACCCTCTCCTCCACCCCTTCAGCAGGCATCCCCCTCCTGCTCCCCCTGGCCCTGCTGCTGGCTGCGGCCTCCCAGCCCCCCGGGGGGGACCCCCCGAAGGAGCCGGGGGACGGGGACGGCCCGCGCTGTCCCAGCCCCTGCGCCTGCAGCCTGGACGATTACAACGAGGAGCTGAATATCTTCTGCAGCGGCCGCAACCTGACGCGCCTGCCCGAGGACGTGCCCCCCAACGCCAAAGCCCTGTGGCTGGACGGCAACAACTTCACGCTGCTGCCGGCAGCCGCCTTCAGGAATTTATCAGCCCTGGACTTCCTGGACCTGCAGAGCAGCCAGCTGGGCTCCGTGGAGCAGCACGCCTTCCATGGGCTGCGCAGCCTCTACCACCTGCACCTGGAGCGCAACCACCTCAAGCACCTGGCTCCGCACACCTTCCTGCACACCCAGAACCTCGTGTCCCTCAGCCTCAACAACAACCACTTCAGCAAGGTGGAGGAAGGGCTGTTCGCCGGGCTCTCCAACCTCTGGTACCTGAACCTGGGCTGGAACTCACTGGTGGTGCTGCCTGACAGGGTGTTCCATGACCTGCCCAACCTGAGGGAGCTGATCCTGGCTGGGAACAAGCTGCCCTACCTCCAGCACCAGCTCTTCTGCAGCCTCACTGAACTGAAGGAGCTGGACCTGAGCGGGAACGCGCTCAAGGGCATCAAGATCAACATTTTCGTCAAGCTGCAGAAGCTGCAGAAGCTGTACCTGAACCACAACCAGATCAACGCCATCGCGCCCCGCGCCTTCATGGGCATGAAGTCCCTGCGGTGGCTGGACCTGTCCCACAACCGCCTGGTCTCGCTCTACGAGGACACCTTCCTGGGCCTCCTGAGTCTGCACGTCCTGCGCTTGTCCACCAACTCCATCACCGGCCTGAGGCCCAGGACTTTCAAGGACCTCCAGTTCCTGGAGGAGCTGCAGCTGGGGCACAACCGGATCCGGAGCCTGGCGGAAAGAACCTTCGAGGGGCTGGGCCAGCTGGAGGTGCTCAGCCTCAACAACAACCAGCTGCAGGACATCAGGGTCGGGGCCTTCCTGGGGCTGCACAACGTGGCCGTGATGCACTTGTCTGCCAACTGCATCAAGGTCCTGCCTGACTTTGTCTTCAAGGGGGTCACCAAGCTGCACAGCCTCCACCTGGAGCACAGCTGCGTGGGCAGGATCCGGGCCAGCTCCTTCTCCGGGCTCTCCAGCCTGCGGCGGCTCTTCCTGCAGCACAACAGCATCTCCCTCATTGAGGACCAGAGCTTCAGTGAACTGCACGAGCTCCTGGAGCTCGACCTGAAGCACAACAGGCTGAGCCACCTCTCGCCCTGGCTCTTCGTGGGGCTGAGCAACCTGGAGTACCTCTTCCTCTCCTCCAACCAGCTCCTGGAGATCTCCCAGGACACCTTCAGCCCGCTCCAGAGACTCTTCTGGCTTGACCTCTCCCACAACCAGCTGGAGACACTGGACAACAGCGTCATCTCCCCCCTGGCCAACCTGCGGTACCTCAGCCTGAGAAACAACTCCCTGGAGACCTTCTCGGTGGCATTCCTGCGCCCCCCCTTCGTCCTGGAGCAGCTGTGGCTGGGGGGCAACACCTGGCACTGCAACTGCTCGCTGAAGGGCCTGCGGGACTTCTCCCTGCAGCACCCCACAGTGGTGCCACGCTTCGTGCAGTCGGTGGCGGAGGGAGATGACACCCACGTCCCCATCTACACCTACAACAACCTCACCTGCCTGCACCCCCCGGGCCTGGCGGGGTTGGACCTCCGTGACACCGCCGAGGAGAGCTTTGCTCACTGCTGAGCTGGGCTGGCCCTCCCAGGGACCCTCATCCGCCACCGCCCTGGCCCTGGCCCGGCCTCCCTGGGGCAGCAGCAGCAGCAGCTGGGGCTCTGTGGCCACCCCAGACGAGCACAGATTTGCCACCACCTCCACCAGCCGCCTTGCTCAGAAGATGCTGGATGGGCACCAGCCCCCTGGGCTTCAAACTGAGTATTTCAGACCCTTAATATTTAAATAGCAGCCCCCAGGGCAGAGCATGGTTGCTCCCAGCTCCCAGCAGGAGCATCTCTGGATTGGGAAATGCTGCACCCCCAGACCTCCAGCCACAGCAAGGGGCAGCTCTGCCCAGGCCAGGACTTTTATGCGACAAAACAAAGCGTTTTCCTGCCATGGAGCAGTGGAGAAATCCTAAAAGCCCCCCCAAGCTTAGGGAAGGAGGCAGAGGACTTGCTGTAATGATTCCTTGCAGCAGCAGCAGGTGTAGGCAGGGCACGGAAAGCCACACGTTGCTCACCTGATAAATGGCAGCAGACAAATAAACCTTTGGAGCTATTGCAACCCACCTTGTAAGTTATGTTTTTTCCAAAGCTCGTGCTGCCCCTGGCCAGGATCTCTCCCCAGAGCCCCTCGGGGTGAGGGATTCAGGCTCCTGAGGGGGCTCCCAGCATTTCCTGCAAGCCCTGGGTGGGGTGGCATGTTCCCAGGGAGGGAGCAAGAAATGCCCAATCCCACAGAAGCCAACAGCCCTGACAGATTCCAGCGCTACTGCCTGGCTCTCCAAATCCCAGATAAGTGTCCAAAGGTCAGACAAAATTTTCCTGGAAAATTGCATGAGGGGAAACCTGCTCGGGTGTGGGTCCCTGTGCAGCAGGAGCAGGGGTGGATGCTGCTCCTGCTCTGCTCCAAGTAGTGCCTGCCTGCTGCAATCCAGCCTCCTTAGTGGAAATCCAGGATTCCCCTGTCTTCCCGAAACCTCACTGTGAGGGTGAGTCCCAAAGGCGGAGAGGGAGGCAGGCAGGAGGGGCTCAGAGTCCAGGAGGGAGGGAGATAAGATGTAAGGCCACCACCTTCATTTGCTTCCCCAGCTTAACTCAAGCCTGCAAGAGGAGGGCAGGTCCCACGGGAGCAGCAGCCCGTGGGAAGAGGTGCAGGGACAAGACACTGGGAAGTGAATGGAGCAGGAACCACCTGGGCACACAGAGGAGCCCCAGGCTGGGGCTGGAGAAGAGCTGTGGCAAAGCATCCCATGAAGGGCTGGCTCACAGCAAGACAAGGGACAGGCTGGATCCTGATGCTGTTTTAGGAGAGATTTAGCTGAATTCCAGCAAGGAAACCAGGGAAAAGCAGGAAGCACCTTGATGCATGTGAAGTGCCAGGGCTCAGAGCTACAGTGAGGCCTGAAGCCATGGAAAAACAGAAGTCGCAGACTCGCATTTTAAGAAAAGTGTTTACTGCCTGGAACCTTGCAAAATATTCCTGAGTCACATACCCCTGGCAGACCCACGGCCTCGTTCCCAGCACGATGGGATGCAGCTCCCAGACAGTCCCCAAAGCGTTTCCTCATGCCCAGCCCTCACCGTGCCCTCATCGACCCGTCAGGAACCAGTGAGCCGAGAATTCCGAGCACAGGGGCCTGGCCTGGCTCCACATGGGAACACCCAGCACGGCCCAGCCACTGAAGCAAGCCCTGTCTGATCCATCAGGCAGGGGCAGCAGCACACAGAGCCATGATCCAGGTGATCGGAGCCATGTGGGATCGCTGAGGGAAGAACAGCACTTGACACTGCAGCTCCAGAGTCTCTTTGGGTCTGAGGAGATGGAGCTGCTTCCCTCTGGGACTGCCAGCAGCAGCAGGAATCTGTGCTCCCCCTCCCTCCCTCACACCCCAGTGAGACAGTTTGAGTTAAACAGCTCCTGCATCCCCTTCCCGCTGCTGGGGCTGCCAGTCTGGCACCAGTCCACCTCCACACCCTCCTCAGGAGCTCCTCTGCGATGTATCCAAGATCTGCTGGGCAATGTGAGTCAAGGCAGGGAAGGCAGAGCTCTTGGGAAACTCTTGGATGAAGTCTCTGCCTTCTTCCAAGCTCTGGCTGAGCTGGGGGTCTAGGGGGATGCAGCCTGGAGGACAGGGGAGAGGAGGGTGAGAGCTCACTCCCTGCACGGCCAGGGTCTGCAGTCAGGGACCAAAAATACACTGCCAGGCTCAACTCCAGGGAAGGGGGTAGGGAAGAGCAACCACTGCCCTCCCTGAGCTCTCCAGGAGATAATGCTCACCTGCAACCACCTCCTCTGGGCCCAAGACCCCATCCCACCCTGGTGCTTCATGAGAGGGGCTCTCCCCCTGATCCTAGCCCTGTCCAGGGACAGGGTTCAGCCCTCAGCCCCCATTTCTTGGGAAGGCTCCAGACATTCCAACATGGTTCTCATGGAGCTCTGGGCTTGTTTACACTGTCACCATGATGTCAGCATCATGAGCAGGCTGCTGGCACCACCACCTCTGCCCCAGCAGGGCCAGGGGCCCACCATGAGGAGTTTGGATGGCAGAGAAGAAAAGCACAAACCTCAGCTCTGCCCAGGTGCCTGGGGCTCACAGCCCAGCCCACCTCTGCCCCTGGGATGCTCCTTCTCTGTGCTCAGCCCTCCCATAGCACCATGAGATCACCCCTGAGCAGAGCCACTCACCCAGGAAGGGCACCCCGGCGTGCTTGGCCAGCTCCTCACCTCCCCCTTTGGAGAAGATGTTTGTGCATTCCTGAAGGAGGAAGAGCAGTGAGTCAGGAAGCCCAGAGCCCCGTGTGACAGGGCAGGTGCTGCCAGGCCCTGAAGCAGAGCCAGCTCCCCTCCACCCTCCAGCCCCAGGCACTCCCTGTGCCCCCGCCCTCCCCCAGTGCTCCTCAGCAGAGCAGAGCCCAGAGGTGGCAGCGTCTCCTCTCCCTGGCTCACAGCATCACCCCCAAGGCATTTCCCCATTTTCCACCCCAGGCTCAGCACCCCACTAGCACAAGGAAGAGCCCACAAGAGCCCTAAGGCTGGACAATAAGGTCAGGAGAGCTCACAGAGCAGTGGGGGCACACGAAGCCGCTCATGTTCTCCACGATGCCGAGGATCCGCAATCCCGCCTTCCTACAGAACGTCAGCTCTCGCCTCACATCCCCCACGGACACAGCCTGAAGGGGAACAACAGGAATTGGGGATCCCTCTGCCCACGCTGACTGCGGCTCCACAGCAGATGTGTACAACAAGCAGCCACAGACAGCCCTGTGCAAACCTGGGATGGATTTTTCCCCCCTCCAAACCTGTCAGGAATTCCAGCCCCGTGTCCTACCTGAGGTGTGGTGACCAGGATTGCTCCGAGCAGCTGGTAGGGCCTCAAGGCCTCCACGATGGAAATGTGCTCGTCGGACGTGCCCGGCGGTGTGTCCACTATGAGGAAGTCCAGGTCCCCCCAGGCCACGTCTGTGACGAATTGTTTGATCAAAGCTACGGAAATAAAAGGGGCAGATAATAAAAACCCAAACCACAATGGGTTTCAGCAGGTGGCTTGGGAGCTGTGGGACAGGGGTTGGGAAGCGCCCTGGGTGACAGGGACCCAGGGAGACGGGACAAGGCTGTCTGTCAGCACAATATGTGAGGGATTTAAACCCACCCTTGTGGAACAGGAGCTTTGTTCCCCCAAGGAATAACCTCTCCAGGAGGCAGCAGCAACTCCAGGAGGGTGCATAGGTTTCACCAGCAGCAAACCCCAGTGTTACCGTTTTTCTTGGGTCCTCTCCACACCACGGCATCGTCCAGCCTCTCCAGCAGGAAGCCGATGGACATGAGGGCGATGGCCTTGTCCTGGCCCACGAAGACGGGGACCCAGCCGCTGTCACACTGGTGCACGGCACTGTCCTGCACCCTCAGCATGCGGGGGATGCTGGGGCCACACAGGTCCACGTCCAGGATCCCCACCTGGGGACAGGCACAGCCCTTCGGACAGGCCCAGCAGGGTGGGCTCAGGATCCCCCAACCACCCAAATGTGGGCTGCTCACAGCACTCCCACAACAGCCTCTGCAGCTCAGCAGCCACATTTAAAACAGAAATGCTTTAAATTTCACATCCCTCCTGACCTCCTTCTCCCCAAGGAGCATCTCCTGGGTGTTTCCAAGTGCTTTATGCCAGAACCCAAGTGGCACTGGCTGCACAGAGCCTTTAAAAAGATCCTCAGGGGATTCAGTCTGTCTCCTGCCCACAGGTTTCCTTTTTGTCCCCATTTTAAGAGTCCTTGAACTCACCCACTTCACCCCACAGAGGGAGTGAGGGTGACACCACAAAGGAGCAAAGTCACGTCTCATGCGAATTTCAGCAATAAATATTGGGTGATTTAATAAAATAGATAAAAGGGAAATGAAGTACCTGCAGTACCTGATCCAGTTACCTGAACTGGATCACGCTACCACAAATTGCACTTTCACAGAGAACCCACACGCTGCCCACCCAGGATGCCCATGGAAAGGGTGGGCAAAATCCAGCCCAGCTGGAGGCTGGAAGGGAAAAGCCAGAGCTCAGCACCCCAAACCCTCACTCACCCTCTTCCCAGCACTGCGCAGCGCCAGGGCCAGCTCGGTGGAGATGGTGCTCTTCCCAACACCGCCCTTCCCAGACAGCACCAGCAGGATGTGCCGTACCCCGGCCAGGTTGGTTCTCTCTGCAAAGACATCACAGAACCATGGAGTATCCTGAGTGGGAAGAGACCCACAGGGATCATCCAGTCCAGCTCCTGTCCCTGCACAGACACCCCAACAATCCCACCCTGGGCATCCCTGGCAGCGCTGTCCAAACGCTCCTGGAGCTCTGGCAGCCTCAGGGCCGTGCCCATTCCCTGGGGAGCCTGGGCAGTAACCTGGGAGAAGAACCTTTCCCTGCTCTCCAGCCTGACCCTCCCCTGGCACAGCTCCAGCCGTTCCCTGGGTCCTGTCCCTAGCACAGAGAGCAGAGATCACTGCCTCCTCAGTGAGGTCTGACCTCAGTGTAAGGCAGTGGGAAAGAAGAAGTGGATGTGCAACAGGCTTTTTGTCATCAGGAAAGGGACAACAAGAACAAAGGCAATAAACAGCACGGGGGAAACAAAGGCTTGTCCCGATGACCTAAGTGACAATTGGGCAGCAGAGCAATAAACACGCACCGGGCTCGTGAGGCTCAGCCCGGGCATGGCCGGAGGCTGATGGTGAGCTCAGGCCCTTGGCGTTTCCTTCCTCCGTGCCACACCAGTCGCTTCCTGCCAGTCCCACGCTCCTCTCCAGCCTTTCTGCCATTCCCTGCTGTGCTGTCAGCGCTCCCGGCTCTGCTTCGGGCTCAGCTCCCTACAGCAGGGAGTGCTTGGGTCCGGCGTCCCCGGCCCGGGGCAGCACAGGGGCGGCCGGGGCGCTCCAGCCACAGCCGGCAAACGCCACCCGCCCACCCAGGGCCGCGTTCAGGGCTCCCCATCACGACCGGGCACGTACTCAACGCGCCGGGGTTGGCCCGGCAGCACAGCGGCACCGGCGGCATGGAGTCCACAGGCACCATGGCAGAGCTCATCCGCACCTCCGCCGACGGTAAAGGCCACGGGTCCCACACCGGGGAGGCGGGGAGAAGGCGGCCGGGGAGGGGCGAGATGAGGCCCCGGAGCGAAGAGCTCCCGGGATACCGCCCGGTGACAGCGGCAGCCCCACGCCGGGCCCGGTTACTCGGCGCTGTGTCCCGCGGGAGCCGGGCCCGGGCCTCTGGCAAGGCTCAGCGTCACCTCCCGATAACCGGGGCCCGCCGCCTGTAGGACACCGGCCCGGCCAGGAGCTCCCCTCAACGGGAGCCGGGCCCAAAACCGCGGCACCGGCTCGGCCCGAGCATCTCGGAACTCCACGGAACCAGGTCCTAACCCCCCGCTAGGCCTGGTCATTCCGGGCGGGACGTCCCCCACGAGGCGAGTGGGGTCCCCCCAGGCTGAGACCCCGGATCTCGGTTCCCCTAGGCCGCGGCCTCTCCTCCGCTCACCCCCGGCCGTCTCCTCCATGTTGCCTCCCCGCATTGCCCGCTTCCGCCTTCCCACAGCCCAAAGCCCCTCCCCCTCGGACTGACATGCTCTGTGTCCAATCGCAGGCCGGGTTCTCACCGGAGGACCCGCCCTACAGG
>VZTH01003906.1:10499-106228 GCA_013397815.1 Aleadryas rufinucha | reverse complement strand
TTTCAACCCTCTTGGGCTTTCTTTGGTGAAAAGAAATTCCTGGGGTACCAGCAATATTTGCCTCTAGTAATAAAATTCAGTTACATAAGTTGGTTTTCCAGTCTATTCAGCTCTTGCTCTAGGTATCCTGGCATGTGAGGAATTCTGTATCCTTTTCTGTAGCCGCTGCGTCCTTGTGCATCACTCACGTGTGCTGTTTGCATCTAGGGGGGATACTAAATATCAGCTGCTGCTCTGTGCTGCTTCCGTGGTGTCAGGGAATGCGCTGGCAGTCTTCCCCATCCTCTGAGCATTCTTTTCCTGCAATAAATTCTACTGTGCCCTCTCTTTAGAAAGAATCTTCTAAGTCATTTTATTGGTTTGAACTTCTGTTTGTTTAATGTGTATTTTGTCAGGCCATTGTTCCCTCTTTGCTTCCCTTCTGAGAGCAGGGTCCTGGACAGTCCATCCCTTCCCAGCTCCAACGTTCCACTTGGATTGTTTTTTATTTTCCAGCCCTGGGGAGAGTGAGAACACCAGCTATGGTGACTGGTTTTTGTTTGCCTTAACCAGATTTAGCAGGTTTTCCCATTGGTCAGAGGAGATACACCCCGAAGCTAAGTTTATATTTGTTATATTAGAAACTTGAACACATAATGCGTAAACACAAATGGCTTTTGGAGATTTGTGTAGGTTAATTTGCTGTGTTGGGATGGGATGGGTATTGGTGCCATGATTCTCAGTACAGCTGATGCTTTTTTCTTTTTTTTAACCACTTGCTTAATTGTTTTCCTTCTTCAACTCTCATTTTAGTGAAGGAAGAACTCTGTCAGCTGTAAAAATATTTGACTATACTTTGAGAATATTTTTTTAAACTAAGAAATACTGTCTCTAGAAAAAGGTTGAGTGGAAGATGATGAGCATGAGTGACATATTGTGGTGTTGAGTCACATTGGGGGCTTTCTTTGTGTGAAGGGAAAACAAAATTTTACATTATTCAGCTTGTTACATTTGTAGATCCTATGAAAAGACCTGTTTTGGTTTGTAAGCACAGCATTCAAGTGTCTGGGCTTAACTGGGGGAGTTACAGGAGGGCTGGAGGGTCAGGGGGTGCACAGGGATTCCGGGCTGGGGGCGTTGGGATTTCTTTTTGTGCATGATTGGTCTTTGTTTAATCCAAACTCACCGAACCGCTGCCATTCCCTACTTCACTTAGGCAGTGTGGATCCTGCTCTGTGGAGGGAGGTTCCACATCCTCTGTCATGTTTTCCAGGGAGGAATTGGCACTCCCTGGAGTGAGCCAAATCTGAAATGGCAGTGTCTTTATTTGCATTTTTAGTAACCTGGGTTGCGTAAGCGCCGTATTTGTCAGAATTGCTCTCAGCTTTCAATATTTATCTGCTACTTGGTGACTTCTGGCAAGTGATTAAACCCCTGAATCTGTTGGGTGTTAGGGTTCTCTTGTTGCAGCTCACAGGTATTAATCCAGATGTGCTATGTAAGAGAAAACTGTAGGAGAACTTGCTGCTGAAAATGGGAAAAAAAAATGTTACTTATATTCTAATAACACTTGAAGTAAGGCTTTGTGGATGGTGTAAGGCACTCTGCTAAAAAAGAATTAAGACAACCTTTCTGCTGAAAAATAGCTTTTACTTTTGTAATTACATAATTCTCTTGTTCAATCTAACAATTCTTTTTTGAAGAATTGTTAGATTGAAGAATAGAATTTGAAGAATTCTCTTTTGAAGAATTAGTGGAAGGGGTTTAAAGGGATTCCCTCACTGTAAGAGATACCTGATAGCAGTGGTGAGAGGGAAGCACTAACTGTGTGCAGGTGTCCTCAGCACTGGCAGAAATAGATGCATTTAAGAAAGAAGGAGGAAAGAGGGGAAAAAAAGCTCTGAAGCCACATCCTTTTAAAAAAATTTTTTGTTGCATAAAAGTGCAGCTCAGAGCTTTATTCCTGCCCTGCCCTGCCCTGCCCTGCAAGGCAGGAGAGCAGGAGCTGCATTTTGGGTGCCTTTCCTCTGGGAAAATACAGATTTGAGGGTCGCTGATGCTGTGAACTGTGAGGTCTGAATCTCATCCAAGAGATAAAACCATTGACACAAAGAACTGCTCCTTGACATCAGCACACTTGTTGGGAATCCACTTCCAAGGCTGCCCTGGCTGTGAAGGGTGTTGCTAAAATGATCAGGGAAATGTTCTATAGCTGTTTTTATGAGACTGTATTTATTAAATAGGTATTTATTACCTGCTGTTCACTGGTTGTTCTCAGTGTTATTGCATTCCAGCTATTACAGAAATAAGGTGCAGAAAAAATCGTGGCTTAAGCGTCTCCACGGGCTCCCCTTGTTCTCTCAGACCAAGCAATGTCATCTTCAGCTCAGAAGTGTAAATGAAATTACGGAAATTTGGGGCTTTTGTCCAAGGGCACTAAAGGTGAGCACAGGATTTGGTCACCATGCCTGTCCAAGGACTCACCTTGCAGAATTGTTCTGTTTGCTGGGGTCTCTTTGGGAAAAGAGAGGAGAGTGCACACAAACATATGGAACAGATTCCCTGGGCAGGCTGTGCCAGGTTTATTTGGATACATAATGAGCTGTGTGAGGGTTTCAATCCTTGCATTGTAGTGCTGGGACTTGGCTTTTGCTGCTTTTTTCTTCTCCTTTTCTTTTTTCTTTTTTATCCTGGGCCATGTGTGGATTTAGCTACATCAATTTTCTTGAGCCATCAGAGTTCTGTGGAACAGTTTTAGATCGCTGCACGTCCATAAAGCTGAGTTTGTGTTGATCACTTGAAACGTGGAGTTTTTCTTGCAGTTTCATGGTGCTGCCCATATTTCCACCCAGGCCTGAGGCTCAGCATGACACATAATACACTGTTCTGTGAATGTATAGTTTAGCAAGACTCATGAAAAAGGCAGGATTATTTATCTAGAAATTGTTAACAGAATTGGCCTTTTCTGAAGGGATGGGGTAGTCTCATTCACAATGAGGCATTCCTAGAGACTTTCTGGAGTCAAACATTTTTTGACCTTTCTGAAAAATTAGTCTGTGTAGAAGCAGAAAAAGTGTTGATAAAGCAGATTTTTAGCTTGGTTTGGTGTTGATTTGGCCTTGTTTGGTTTTTTTTTGTTGTTGTTGGAAGCCAGAATATTTTTAAGCTTTCTTCATTCCTAATATTGAGATCAAAATGACCACAGAGATAATCTTTCTATTTTTGATTTCCTCAGCTAAAAATCGCCTTGGGTTGTGAAAACGAGAGGTAATTGTGTGTTTTCCCCTAGTCCCCTAGCGCAATTCTCAGGAATTTGCAAACCCTTGAACACTTTGAAGATGCTCAGTGACATTTAGGGGGGGTTGGTCCAGCAGCATCTTCCTTGTGCACGTCATACCCTGGGCCTGGCATGGCTGGGCCAGTGCTGGGCCACTGAGTGCTGCTCCTGGAGGGACAATTCCAGCTGAAATCACACTTCATAATCGAAGCTTTTTATAGATTGCTACTGGCAGTGGTGCCACCAGTGCTGAGCTTAATTCTCCCCTGTGTTTGGGTGTGCTTGGCCTCCGTGCCAGAAGCCTCGTGATGCTGAGGGTGCCAGGCTTTGCCCAGGCTTTGCCCAGGCTTTCCAGGCAGCAGATTGAGGCAGGGACACTCCTGGCAAAGTGGGCACTGGCTTGGAGAGCCATCAGTTTTCCTGAACACAGACTGGTTTCAGGAATGTGGTGGTGTTCAGGTGAATCCATCACTGGGGCAGCCACTTAGAGAAGGCTCTGTTTCCCTGCTCCAGCTTCCCCAGGGAGCTCCGGAAATGCCCTTGTGCCTTCTGTCCCGAAGGAGATTGAGATAAGGCTCATTATTTGTTTTTAATGGACTAATTTGACACCCACCCCTCCTCCTGAGCTCTTTAATTTCGTGTTGATCAGAGCTTCCATTCCAGCCTTCAGCTGCTCCAAAGTGGTCTCTGGAATTCCTGCAACTTCCAGAAAGGTGAATCCATCCTGCTCTCCCCTACCAGGCCCTTCCACAGTGGACTTTGCCTTCTTAATTTGTTGATGCCCCAGAGCTACATTTTAAGAACAAAAAGGAGGCTTTTTCTGTAGAGCAAATCCAATTTTACTGGGATGGCAACCCAGGAAGACTTTGACAAGATTAAGGCCTGCTGGCTGAGGTGTCGGTTCATTAGGCAAACTGCCCTTGGAGTTACATGGAATAACCTTTCCAGTGCAGCCGTGGCAATGCTGTCCCCTGGGAGCTGTGTCCTTTTATTTATTGCTATTCATGTTGTCTGAGAAGCATTTCTTAAGGATTTTAAGCATGGCCAATTGCTTTCCTGGCCCTGAGAGCAGCGTCTGTAGGTACTGAGATCCCTGTCATCATTTCCTGAGACTTGAAATTCTGTTGCTGTTATTTCACTTAAAAAAAAAAAAAATCCTGGAGATGAAGATGAGCACAGTGTTACTTTCACTCTGAGTTTGCAGCAGAGGCCCTGTACTAAATTATTGGATTATTTCAATTTTGTATCACTCACATTTGGGAAACAAGTGCAGCAGTGTAACATGACTGCTGGATTTGACCCTCCCTTAATTTCCATAACTGGAATGCTTCATGCTTCTAATCCCTAATCCCTAATCCCTTTTCAATATGTTCTTGCAAAGGACACCTCCCACTGCCCCAGGCTGCTCCAAGCCCCAGTGTCCAGCCTGGCCTTGGACACTGCCAGGGATCCAGGGGCAGCCACAGCTGCTCTGGGCACCCTGGGCCAGGGCCTCCCCAGCCTCCCAGGGAACAATTCCTTCCCAATATCCCATTTAAACCTACTCTCAGTTTGAAATTCTCGACTCTTTCCCTCTTGCCTGTGGAAAAAAACTGGAGTGGCTCACCTGGAACAAACACAGTGATATAATTTACTAGGAATTTTTAAGTGTTGCTCGGTGTTAAAATTGAAAAGGAGAGTTTGAACAGGCACAGACTTGATGGAAACAGTTGGATCATCTTTCAGAGTTAGCAGAGATGGTCATGTGTAGGTGGACTCTTTAAAATGTAAATCAGGCTAAAATGAGCTGTTAAAAGCATACTGTGAGTAGGTTTTGTTGGATTTGTTTGTGATCAAATAATGCAGGCAGGGATTTGGGAAACATAAGAAGCAAAAATTCCTCCTTTATGGATGGTTTTTGATAAGCACCAAAAAGTAATATCTGCTCCCCTGTAAGCTGTCCCTCCTGCAGCTCGGGATATTGCACACCTGTAGCTCAGGCTGAGCTGGAATCCAGCACAGGTATCCATATGGATGGCAGTGCCTTTTTGCAAGGCTCACAGGTAACAAAACCAGTTTTCCATTCCCTTTATGCTTATGAAAAGTCGAGTCTCGTGCTTGATGATCCTGCAGTTGGGAAAATGAGCTGCAGCCAGATGGGGCTGGGTTTTATAGGAAAGCTGTTTAATTATCTGCCTTTCTCCTGCTTTTATGGGCTCAAAATGTGAGAGTTTGGAGGCATTAAGTGTTTTATTAGACTGACTGTTGATATTAATGGCATTACAGGTCAGTTGGTGCTGTTAAATCAAATTTGCTGCTCTCACAGTAGTTGTGCTCAGTGCTCTGGAGAGGTGTCTGAGGCGAAGCTGAGGATAAACCCCAGTGCTTTGGGGGGTTTCAGACACTGGTGCTGGCTGGGTCAGGAACAGTCAGGGCTAGAAAGGTATTCAAGTACTCTTGAATCCCCTGTGCGTCTTTTTAATGCTTTTACAGGCTCTTCCTCGAGTGATGAGAATGAGCTTGAATTTGTGGCCTTTTGTTATTGTAAGGATAATTTCTTTTTTTGTGTGGAAAAGAGTGATAATTTCTGGGATATCAGAAGTCAATGATCACCTGTGCTGCTGCTTCTATTTATGAGCCTCTGTTTACAGACTCTTTATTTGATTCTTTGAAAAATACACTTTATTAACATAGTCACAGTAGCCTGGGCTAGTGGAAGGTGAGTTTGGAAATAATGTTGTGTGTTGAATAAACACCCTCATTGCATTGTGCAGCAGGTTTTTGACAGAGCTCCATGTGAAGCAGTTGAGAATAAGTTCAAGTTGGATTATTAATGGTGTCCAGAGCAAACAGTTGCCTGTGAATTGCAATGACTATCTGAATTCCATGAACTATTTTGAGAAATTACCTAAAAATCTCTTTTAGCTGCTGCTGCTGCTGCTGCTGCTGCTGCTGCTGCTGCTGCTAATAATAATAATAATAATAATAATAATAATAATAATAAATTAAAGTACAGTGTAATGATTTCATTTTTAATGTAAATTCTATGTAGTGGGTGTTACTTAGTGCACAAGATGAATTGCTGCACAGTAATACTTTTCTGATAAAGAAATCCTGATAAAGAGCCCTTCCACAGGTGCATCAACCAAACTCTTTGCTCTTGGATTATGTTGACTTTGGGACTGGATTCACTGGCTGCAGTGAACTGGCTGAGTGGGAATGGGCAGGCATTGGCAGCCCTGCCATTCCAGTGCACAGGAACACCTTTCTTTTGGAGGCTGTTTCCCTTCTGCTTTAGCTCACGCTTTCAACTTCTCGAGTTTCAGAACTGCTTTTGTCTCTCTGACAAAATATGAACTACAAATGCAGTGTGTAATATTCAATATTGCAAATGTTCAATACCTGCCTTGTTTGCAGGGAAGATGGAGTGGAAGTATTTGAACTGTGTGTCGTGCCAGGGATGGTTTGTGTAGGGTTTCCATCCCTGACATGGAAATGGCAGATGAATTAATTGATAAATTGTACAGGATGGAGTTGTCAGCCTGGGTTTGGGATTCTGTGCACAGAATTCTTCCTTTCCCTGTGCGTGCAGCAGAGCCTATCAAGGAGTTGGAGTTGCTGGGTCCTTTGCTCCTTGCTGCTGCCTGTTCTGGGTTCCTGGGTCTGGACTCATGGAAAGGGCACCTTGTGTTCCCTTACAGAGCCTTGGCAAGGCTGGCAGCTCCAGAGTTGGAGGATCAAAGCTCAGCCACCTCTCTTGGGCAGGGCCTGACAGTTCTGGGTGCCAGTGGCTGAGTTCTTTCTGCAGGAGCCCCAGAATTTCAGTCCTGAATTCCCCCAGTGTAACACACACTGCACTCCGTGCTCTCCATGTAAGTCTTGGCTTAAATATTTCCTCCTTGAAAGCTTCAAACTCCATGTTCAGCAATGTGACATCTGTGAAATTTGGGCTGTGATGTCACAGTGCTAATGAGTCTTGGTAGGCTTTGCCATTCCAAAATGTCTGACATCAATTCCACTGAATTCTGCAGATCCTCAGCTGAACTGATGAGGTTTTAATATGGACATCAAACTAATTTGCCTCACCTGTCCTCTAGGACTGATGACAATTATTTCTGGTTTTTTAGCTGTGTGCTGTGCTGCTCTTCAGGGGGAAGCTGTAGCAGGCAGGTTTGGGGTATATTCCTGATTCCTTCCCTTGCGTAACCTCCCTTCCACCTTTTCTGCCTGTGTCCTTTCAGAGGAGGACAGAGGAGATGCGTGGAGTGCCTGTGGACAGCAGGAGACCCGCAAGGCATTCATGTAGCCATTCATGATTTATGGGCTTGGTAACACAGGTCTTATCTTTCTTCAGAAGTAAAAGAAAACAAAATGAACAGAAATGCCAGAGAATGAACAGTGGCATGTTTCTGCTTTTAAATCAAGGGAGAAATGAAGCAAACAAAACATTTACCACTAATCTGTGAAATGGACTTTCAGCCAGTCTTAGATTCTTCATTTATCGTGCTCCTGCTATTATTATTATGTTCTTAATATTCATTCATAAAACAGCTGAAAAAATGATTTTCTCTATGTGGATTTCTTCATGGAGCTCTTTTACCCTATTATTTTTGCTTTTGCTTCCAAAACTTTACAGCTCCTTTTTGTGAGAAGGAGACTTTGGTAACTGCTCTTGCTTTGGTTGTGTTGTAGCTTTTTCTGCGCTATAAACACGCCAGCATTTCCAGGCCTCTTTGTACTTATTTTTCTTTGGGCAATGCTCAAAAAAGTAAAAATGTTATTGTTTGAAGTGTTTCGGAGTTATTCCTGGCAGGGAATGGGCCTTGTCCCAGCCAGCATCTGCTGCCTGGAACCGTTTCCTGTCGGGAGGCCGGATCCGGGAGCTCCTTCCTCGCGGAGAGGGGCTGGGAGGCACCTGAGGACAGGGACCTCTGCCACTCGTGCCTGGCTGCAGGGCCACAGCGCAGCCAGCAGTGGCACTTGTGTCTTTGGAAGAGTGTCTGGAGTAGAAAAATCCCTTTCCTGTGAAATTATCTTCTCAAAGTGCGTGGGGAATTCTCAGTGGCCATGCACAGCTGCGTTACCTTCGCTGTCAAACACCACTTCCATACCTATGGGCTTTTTATGGATCCTGTGGATTCTTTTCTCTCCCAAGTCAGGCTTTCCTTTCCTTCTGCAGCAACATCTGGTTTTGATATAATGAGGAATTAAGTTGAACACTTCTTCAGAGCTGTATACTCTCCTGCAAATATATTCAGAAATTTTCTACTGTTCGGTAATAAAATTGAGTTTTTTTAATAGAAAAATTCCTCTGCAAGTTTCATTTTATCAAAGCCTGAAAGCTTTATCTGACAGGGGCGATATTCAGTCATTTTCTATTTGAGCCATTTTTATTGGGTATTCTTTCAGGAATTAGGCAATGGTTATTACTCGTTCTGGGAGGTTTCCCATAACCTACAGAAGTTATAGCATGTACTGTGCCTGCCGGTGAGAGAAAATAAATCTCTTACCAGAGTTGGGATTTTTTTGCTTAAATTCAGATTAATCGGCTGTGGTAGGAGTTGTTCTTTTAATCATTTCTAACAAGGTCATACACTGAACAATACCATCCATAAAAAGCTGCAGCAGCAGCAGAGAGGGTGTAGTCCTGGAGGTAAGCACTTTGTGTGACAGGTAATCCACTGGAGACAGCCGTGTCGTTCATCATTCCGGGCATGAAAAAGCCATTAAATCCAGGGAATGAATGAGGAATGTGGCGCTGCTCTGGCTCCCTCTCCTCTGCAGACTCCGTGTAGGCAGGACAGACTCTTTTCTTGCTGTTTTCAAGAGGCCATTTGCTGGTTTTTGTCAAAAAGAAAAGCCTCCCTCCCTCCCTCCCATTTTTTTAAGCAAAAGCTCTCCAGGCTCTGTGAATTATTAAGATCTGTTAGCACAGTTGCTCTTTCTTTGGGAAATTGGCTGTCAGAAGTAGCAAGAGAGCTCTTAGAAGTCTCTTTGCTTTTGATTAAGTGGAACAGTTGGATCGGTAACAGATTCCAGATTTTATGTGACAGTTCCTCATTTCTGCACAACCTGTGCGATTCCGAGGCCTCCTCTGCCATGTGCCCGTGCAGCTCCCAGGGTATCCATGGAAATCAGGGACTGGGCACACACACACACACACACACACACACACATACAGTCACCCACTGGACACTGCCACAGCGGTCCCTTGGCTTTTCCTGGAGCACAGAATGTGAACAATGCTCATGGAGATGGATTTCCTACGGCTGCTTCCTTAGGGAGCAGCCCCTGCAGTGATCCAGTACATACTGTGTCACTCAGAGCAGAGCACCGTTTGTTTGTGCCACCTATTAATGAAGTCATGGTACAAATTCCTTACATTTATGAAGTGTTGGTTTGGAAAATAATCTTTGGGAGAATCACAATGCACAGCTTCCCTGCTTTCTACAGCCAGGGAGACTGGCAGCGTTTGATATTTTTGGAGCGATCTCATTTCTTCTTTAAAGAGAAAAGGATTTTTTCTCCACAAGTCCATCTTCTCCATCAGTTCTGGACAAATGGATGCACTTGGTTCAGGTTTCTGTCGAGCACAATTGCAAATGTACCAAGCTGTGGTACGTCCGTGCCTGCAAGGTAATGAATATGGATTTCAGTGGAAGCTTTTTTGAGAAATGTTTTGAAGTTTACCTCCTCTTGAAACAGGTTTTCAGCTCAGAGGATTAGCTTGCCTAATTAGCATATATTAACATACATAACTTGCTGTACGGTGGAAGGAGATCTGTTCAGTGCAGGAGCATGGTACCAAATATGTTTGCATCTTTAAATGGAATATTTTGTTCTTACTGGACAGCTTTGGCCTGGGCTGGTTTAAAAAGCTGGAAAGCCTTCAAAGGGATAACAGGACATGGAGATCTTGGAATTGTCTGATTTCACTGCTGTCTTCTGGAGTTAACTCTGGACAGACAGGGCTTTGGGGATGGTTTTGGCCTCTGGAGTGGAGCACAGGCTGAGCTGCTCACAGGGAATGGTTCAGGGTCCAGTTGGTATTCTGGGGTAGCAACACCCCTTCTGCAGAGTTAATCCTGGGTTTGGTGCCAGGTGTTGCACCTGAGATGGAATAAAATCCTGCACTGACCACCATTTATAGTCTGGGGACAGCAAAGCAGCTTTGGTAGGAAAGGATCTGGGCTCCTCGTGGGCAAGGACCTGACTGTGGCTCAGTAGCAGTGCCCCTGTGGATAATTCCCTATGCTCTGGGAATGGCTTATTCCTCACTCTTGGGCACTGCTGGGACCACCTGGAGCCCTGGGTTCTATGGGAGCCCCTCAGGTGGGGGGCCTGGGGGGCAGCATGAGGGGGAAGCAGGTTCTTGCTCTGGATGTGCCCAAGGAAATGAAAAACAACATAAAAATGACCTAAATGGGCAGAAATTTCCATTCTGGATCAGAATATTTGTTTCCAAGTAGGATGTTCAAACACTGGAACAAGATGTCCAGAGAGATGATGGAATCCTCATCCCTGGAGATTCTCCAGACTTGTGTGAGCAGCATTACCTAACTTTTGATTTGGTAACAGGCCTTGGCCTCAGGAGGGTTCTGGGCTAAATTTTTCTGCGATTTCTTTGCTTTTTGGAAGCCACCACCTCAGTCGAGGAGTGACATGACCCAGAACAGCTGTGGATGCAGACCTGGGCTGTGGGCAGAAGCTGCTCTGGCTTGGTACAAGGTTGCTGTCAAGGGATTGGACACAAGGAGCAGATGAACATTAGGAACAGAATTTCCCTGCCAGGTGCCCTCTGTGCCACACTGTGGAACCTCTCCCTTTTATTTCACTTGTTTTCTGAGGCAGGAACATTTTTCCTGGATTATTTGAGTTGTAAAGAAATTAAAGTTCTCTGAGCTGAGACATCCAGTTTGCTATTTAGAGCTCTTGGAACATTCAGTGGTGGTGATGCATTGTGCTCTGACCCTTTTTATATCCCAAAAAGCATTGTTCCCATTCCATAATACAGCCTGGAAGGAGGAGTGCAGTGTTTGCCATCCCTCTGTCCTTTCACTCTTGTTTTCTTCCTTTTAATGGGCTTTCTGGTGGAATTTAGAGCTGTAATTCCCTGCAGTACAGCACTCAGCACTCAGGATGATGTAAATTGAGCAAAAAGAGGTTTTTACGAAAGACATCAAAATTCCAAGCCAAACCTTGGGACTACAAATGCCTGAGCCAGTCTGGGGGACGTTTCCTGGTCCCTGCAGGGCAGGGATGGGTGTGCTGGGCCAGATCTCCTTTCCCCCCTGGAGGATGGATGCTGCTGGTTCCTTAATTCCCTGCTGCCTTCCTCCTCCCCACACACATTTAAACATCAGGATATTCTAATAAAACTAATTGATTTCTAATAAAACTTCTTTAATAACAAAGATCTTTGAGGGGCCCTTGTTCTTAACAAGGCTTAATGTGCTCTTTTGGTGGTGGGGAGGAGTTCGTGTGAGGTCCTGGGTTCCTTTCGTTTTCCACCTCAGAATTACATGTCAGAAAATTACAGGAAGTTGGTAAGAAGGAGCAAATAATTTGTGAGATACAATCAAGCTATTTTTTTTTTTTAGCATGTTATCTGCTTCCTCTTTCAGGAAAATATTTCCTCTGAACTATCATCATGTAAAGGTCCTTCGTGGGATTTTCTGCTCTGAAACCAGCTCCTGCTCTTGGGGAAGTTGCTAATTAGGCAGAAATGGGATTTTAACCTGTCTTATCTTTAAAGGCCAATTCATCCTGTCAAGTCTATGTTCAGTTGTGAGAGCACAACCATAAATCTTTAAAATGCACAGCCAAGTCCTGGCTTTGTTGTGTTGGATGTTTTCACCAATTTCTGTGGGGCAGAACTTGTTGTTCCTTGTTTGCAGACAGATTGTTGAGTATCCAAGGAGAAGTGGTTTGGTAGCTCTGGTGGGATTGCTTGGCACACATCTGTGTGAGGAAAAGATACTGAAATTAAGGAGTAATTAATTTGTCCTTAAAGAGAAATGAAGGTAAGGAGTGGAGCTGGGTTTATGTAGTGCAGCCCCCGAGTTGAAGGGAGGTCAAGGTTAAATAGAACCATATTTATGTCTGGGGTGGCTGTGGATCCACTTTCCAATGCATGAGGATTTTGGAAAGGCTGAGCAAGAGGTGCAGCAGGCAGGGTGAAAGAAAGGTTTGCTGGAGGTAACACTGCAGGAATTCCCCTGGTGGTGTCAGAGAGGCAGGATCAGAGGGCCAGGCAAGCTGGAGCCATGATCTGAATAAACTTTGGAATGGAGCCGTAAGGAAACCTCAGAACCTGTTTGGATCATTTGTTGTGCGGAAGGAAACTTGGAGCTGTGACCTGAAGTGTTGTTTGATTTCAGCTCAGGATCCAGTCTCGGTCTCCTGCTCTGGGAATAAAACCTTCTGCAGGTGGTGCCAGGGCTGATTTCGAGGGGCAGAACATCCCCACACAGCCAGGCTCAGGTCTGGATCCCTCTTGCTATGATAAACAGATAAAACAGCTTAGGAGAGCTTTTGTTAAATCCGTGGTTACTTCGATATCCCTCTGTGCCTTGGGGGAAGCTGCAATGGTTTGTGGGGTAAAGCATGAGATTTATAACTAAAGAAATGTTGGATTTGGTTGTTAGTCAGCTGCAGTGGGAACTCCCATGGAGGGAGGGCTGTGTTTCCAATGTTTTGTGTCATCCTAAAGCTTTGGAGGGACTTCGTGTTTGAAAATATTATTATTAATAACATGCATATAAATTACTTATTAAAAGAAAGGTTGGAAGCTTGTTATACTTTATACAGGCACAGCGCATTGGACTTCAAATTGCTGTAGAATGAAGGATAAGAAATTCATTTTGGGGTGACCCACAGAGTAGCTCCAAGCAGTTCTAGAACCTGCAGAATTATTAGATGCTAATTGAAAAAATAAGTCCCTTTTCTTAATGTGTGGATTGTCTTCCCAGAACACTCCCAGTGTGAGCAGTGTCTGCAGTGCAGTTCCCATTGCAGACACACAGAACTCAAGAGAGCACCTGTAGGATTTCCATTTCCACTTCCATTTCCACCAGGGCTCAGACCACTCCTTTCCCTCTGCTTCAGTTTTCTGTGCCAGCTGTTTCCTGGGTCCAGATTTTCATTGTAGCTCCAATGTCACATTGTGAAACTCCACTGGAATAAACTGTGCCTGGTTTTTGGAACCTCAGGACAGCCAGTAACTTAAATCTGGGCAATGCTGCCTCAGACTTACAGGAATTCTTGAAGTGCTGGCACAAGATATTGGTGATTTCCTGTTTGTTGATTTCTCTCTTTTCCATGGGTAGGCTTCAGATGAGATCCATAGGGAATGTTTCTCCTATAGCTTCAGACAGCTGTTGCACTGATTAATGGCTGTAAAGAATTTAATGAGTTGAGACAGAAGAGCAGACACAAAGTAAATATGATCTCAAACCCTCCAGTTAACACACAGATAATCTATGTATTTTAACTAATTTCAATAGCAGGTGCCTATGTAAAAGACAGGTTGGAATTGTGGCCCCAGGAAAAGGGTAAAGATATAGAACTGGAGCCATTGTTTTCCTGCTGTAATTTAACATCCCCTGGGAGGGGTTTGACGCTGCTCCTTGGGTGCACAGCTGTAAGGGGGCAGATTTTGGTGTCATTGCAGGTGCAATTGTTGCCTGACAACCACCCAAATCAATGTCATACTGGAAAATAATTGAATAATTACATTTATTGTGTAGGTGGAAGGATAAGACACATCTAAGTCACTATGGAGTTCAAGAGTTGGGTTTATCTGGAAGTTCTGATTTGCTTCTGAGCTGATAAGGATTCCAGTGTTTTAGTGGTGCAGTGTGCATTACAACTTCAGATCTTACTAATAATGCAGTTTTTCCCATAGCAAACTGCAAGGAAGGCACAATTAAATAAAAACATTTATTTTTGCTCTCCAGGAAGGAGAGTACACCCCAGGTAATGGTGTCAGCTCCTCCAGACCTTTGGGTGTGGGCAGTGCTGCTGAATGTTCTCTCTTATCAAAACCAGGTTGACCCTTAGGATGGAAGAGTGGTACAGAAGGAGAATGAATAATTAGAAATTGTGTTTTGTTTCTCAGCAAATAAGACATTCATAAGTGACCAGACAAACACTAACCTGATAGAACATTTAAGATCTTTTTTCTCATTACTTGAAAAAAAATGTGAACAGCTACAAAAACTGAGCAGCACCTACTGAGTGCAGGTAAAAAATTAAACCCACAAATGTGCAATTTTTATAAATGGTCGTGTTTGCCTGCACAGAGGAGAGGTTCAGTGTCCTCCTTCCTTCTGAACTGTTCTCTTAAGGTGCAAAAAGCAAAAGGCCTCTGAGGGAGGTGAGAGCCAGGTGTGGGATGGAATTACCTTGGGCAAACATCCCTGCCAGTGCCTGGAATGCTGACAGTGCTCAGGTGCAGCGTGGCAGTGATAACACCCAGAGTTTAGTCTTTGTAAATTTACTTTTGCTTTGCACGCTGCTGAATTGCTGGCTGCCTTCTATGTATTTTTCTCCATATTTTTAATAGTGAGAGAAACATTATTTTATCAGTGTCTTCTTTCTTTAAACTTCAAATTAGTGTAAATTAATCACAGTTAGTGGCTGCTGCTGCAGGAAGCACTGGCAGGATGGATGGCTTTTGTGTGTGTTTAATATGTTGATACTTCTTGTCAAATAGACTTTCCTCATACTGAGTGTGCTCTGAGTAATGGAAGATGAGAGGGGAAGGGAATTAAATCCCATTTATTCAGTGGCTTATTGTTTCTCTCTCTCATCCCTGAAACCCTCCAAAAGATTAATTAATGGATGACAAACATCTCAGCTTCAGCTATCCAACTGAAATACATGATGGATCTTGGAGCTCATCATCGATTTATTATTAGCTTAGCAGTAAAAAGATAGGAAATAGTGCAAAGTGGAGAGAAACCCCCAGATCCTCACCCTGATATTGATAAAAGAACAAAGAATTGTTCCTAAGTTCCTGTACCAGTGGAGATCTTTGAGCTCTCTGTAAGTTCTGGCCACATTCCCAGGAGGAAGCAGAGCAAACAGGCAAGGGGGGGATATGGCTCCTGACTTATTTTGTCCTCGTTGGAACAGCAGAAATCCAAAGTTTGTTCTTACAAAGCACTAAAAATGTCATAACACAGAATGTCCTTTTTAGGCCTGCCTGGATGCTCTGCAGAGCAGTTATTTATGCGTTGCAGCTTTTTGCCACTGAAGCAGAATTACAATATTTTAGATATTCACGGAGCTGTTTTTAAGCCCTTTAGGCACTGCAGAAACACAACATTTATTTGTAATTGCTGTTCCATGTGCAGCTTGTTTCGATGTTCTGGACAGGGACGTGTTGTTTACAGCGTGTGAGCCCTGAAGAACACTCGTGTATACAGCAGAAATTCTGATTAAACACCAATTGATCAGGCAATTTATTCTCTATTTCTAGATTATTTCCCCCTCAGCCCATATTCCGAGTGCCATTGGAAGGCTTGGGTGCTTCTGCCTCTAGGAGGAGATGCTTCCAGCTGTGCTTGCAGGATCATCTGAATTTCAATCCGATCTGCTTCCAAAAAAAGGGGCCAGTTCCTCCCCTCTACCTCCAGCTGGGCTTTTCTTCTCCAGTCTTTGTCACTGTTGGTGGCTGCACCTCTCCAGAGGTCCCTGTGCTGGCAGATCCTGGTGGAAGCTGATGAATCAGTTTGAGGAAAACTGGGGATGTGAGAATGGGAGAGAAAAGGGGGAGGAAGGTGATGCTGAGAGGGGCCAGGCTGTGGGAGCCGGGCAGCAAGTGTCACCCTGGTGAGGGAACCACGGCCAGCCTGGCCCTGGCATGGATGGCACACTGAGAGGTTGCAGACCTTGGAATACCCTGGGGGCCTCCAGTGCAGCAGCATTAAACTCAGAGTGGAGGCTCAAGTGCTTCTCCAAAGTTCAGGAAAACTTTGCTTTGCATCCCTGAACACTGTGCCCAAAATGTGCCTCAGCACCTTCCCTGAGCCTGCCTGGCCAGGCTGCCCCACAAGGAACTGTGGCATAAGCAGATTAAAAAAACATTAGAAGGGAAGAAGAACTAAATCTTCTAATTTTCCTTTTCAAGGTTTGTTTTAACCTTCATTCCATGCAAAGGTTGAAACAATTGCTGATGATTTTTGTCCCTTCCCGCAGGTCCCCTGAACTGCTGCACCCCTGGCACATGTTTCAGTCCCATCTCAGTCTGGGTTTGACACCAAAATCCCTTTAGTTCCTAATTTTGTGAATGATGCCATCACATTTGGAGTGCCTGCAGTCTCTCACACGTGTGTTAGTCATGGATGGGAATGGATGGGGTTCTTTTGTGTCTTTTTGAGATGAATGAACTCACTCTGTTTGGTCTTTATGGATGGTGGTGCCAAAGCATAAATATTGAGTTACTCAGCTGAAGTCATCATTTTGGGAAGAGGAGAAGGAGTAGAACACAGGCTTTTTCATTTTTATTTATTTTTAGAGCCTTACCCATTGTTTCCTGTATTTTTTTTAAATTCTTTTAAGGTAGCGAGTCTTGTACAAAAAGCTTTCTTTTCTGCCTTTTGATGATTTCCTTTAACAAATACCCTAAGCTGTAAATATTCCACTGCTTTGTTAAAAAAACCAAACCCCACCCAAAGGAAAAAACCCAAACCCAAACCCACACAAAACCCTCCCACAAATGCAAGGCAAACCCAAGCAAATCTGTTTTTATTTGAAGGATTAGTTTCTGTTTCCCTGTGGCTGTAGCACAAAGACAGAGATCAGGACAGACAATGTGGTTTTGTGGGGAACAGACAGAATAAAATTTCCCAGTATTTTCTTTAAAACCATATTTTCTGTTTATAAAAATGTTACAATATTTCAAATATTTTTATTTGATTTCTTCTCCCTCTTTTAAGATGGGAATATTTTCCTGCATAGTAAATTCAGCTATGTGTAAAAAAACCCTGGGTTTGAATTCTTGAAAGTTAAAAAGGTCTTGTTTTTCAGAAATCAACCCATTCCAGATCGGTTTTAACCTAGATAT
This sequence comes from Aleadryas rufinucha, assembly GCA_013397815.1. Classification (NCBI taxonomy): domain Eukaryota; kingdom Metazoa; phylum Chordata; class Aves; order Passeriformes; genus Aleadryas; species Aleadryas rufinucha. The sequence continues at coordinate 88,922 of VZTH01003906.1, read as the reverse complement.
TTCAAACGTGATTTGGGTTGAGAGAAACAGTTCTGTGAGTGCTCCCAGCAAATATCTCATCCCTCTGGGCAGATGCCATTAAATAAACATGTGTTCACTACTACATAAGAACATTATTTTTCTAATGTGGCATATGCATGACAAGCACAGAAGGCTCAACTGTCAAACTTGGAAAAATATCTGTATAGCTAATTCTGGGCTTGCTCTGCAAGCAGCTTTTGCATATGCTGCAAGTGTTGTTTTTCTGCATAAAATTCTTTACTTTTGCTTTTCAATATCCAATCTAATCCTGGGAGCAGAGTAAGCCGTGGAGTAACAGAATGTCACTGAGGCCCTGCGAGGGAGCTGATGTAAAGCAGAATATGTGCTGGTGGAAATTAGATGGTGTTAAACCACTGGACAGGTCAAGGTAATTCATGATGAATTCAATGTTACTGGATAATTTTGGAGGGAAGAGCCTTTTCCCAGTATCCAGCCTAAACCTCCATGACCGAGCTCTCCTTGAAGAGGGAGGGTGAGTGGTTTCAGTGTGTCCTGAGAACTATCAGGACTCATTTATGGAATTAGCCAGCCCTCAGAAAGATGAGCCCACCCTCCTCCTGCTGACAGGTGCCCCTGAATGTGCCCTTTTCTCTGGCCACGGTGTGTGTGAGCAGCAGGGAAGCCTCTCCTTTGGAAACTTTCCCTGGATAGCTTTTCCAAGCCTGCAGGGGATGAGCACCATGGAATGATTGCCTTTAGAGGTCCATGGAAACTGAGACAGAATTGTCAACTGGGGTTACATTATTAACAGCATCTCCCTTCCCTGGATGCTGCACAGCCATGATGTAATTAATTAAATATATCTGGCCAGTGGGAATAAAAGATCTGGCAGAGGGGCCTGTCTGGAGAGCAGGAGCAGATGCTGCTGTGTCTGGGGCCTGCAGAGTCACTGAGATGAGCTGGGGCTGTGGGATGGAGTCACTGGGCAGTTCTGTGTGAGGTGAAATCGTTTCAGCCACAAATTCATCCATGGACTTAACATTTGTCGTGTTACAGACCCAAAAGTGATCCAGTGAAACTGAACTGTCTGAAAGGTTTAGGCAGCACAGACAGCAAAAGTAATGTGTGTCACCTGCCAGCCATGTGTGCTGGCTATCAAAGATCACTCATTTCTGACTTTGAAGTTGTGCATTTCTCCAAACTTACTAAAAATGTCAGGCAAAAATAACGACAGCCCAGTGCACCTCTGTTCAGTTACTTGCTGTGTGTCATATTTATATAATCAGTTGCATCTTTTAATAAATTTTGAAAAATCGGGGCTCATTGACATGCCAGACATGGTTGATTACTTTTTTGGGTTTAAAAAAATGGAAGTTAAGTAATCACAATGCTGAGAATTGTCTGAGAATGATTGTTGTAGATTTTTCCAAGTAGTAATCACAGGCCCTGCTTAACCAGCTCCATATGGCCCAAGGCATGTAGGCAGCTCTAAGTGGGACAAAGAGTGTTGGAGTGGTAATGAAATATGCAGTAATCATCAGGGCTGTGTGAGCTCTTTACATTATTTCACACTGCTGCTTTGAAACAAAGAACAGGATGTGGCACATTTAATGCTTTCCCCTTGAGAATCCGTTGGAGTAAAGTTCAATTTTTAATTCAAAAGGCAAGGGAAGCTGCTATGGAATTAAAGATGTGGATGCTGCCCAGATGAGCTATAAATAACTTATCCATGAACAGCAAACCCTCTCCAACAGTCATGAGGAGATAAATGTGCCCCTCCGACAGCGCACTCACCCTGAGCCCTTCCTCTCACATTTGGGTTGGGCTTTCTCTGCTGAGTAATTGCACTGTAAAAATGGCCCCCAGTTAAACTGGGTTAAACTGGGAGAGGCTGATGAGACCTGTATCTTGCAGACAGAATCACAAACGCCTTTTGTTTTGCTCTTCCATGAATCTTTTCTGTTTGTTCTGCTGTTCCCACTTGGTGTGACACCACTTTGTGCTGGTGCCTGGTGGGAGGTGCCCGACCTGTGCTGCCTGAGGAGCAGAGGGACAGCAGCCTTGGTTGCCTTGGTTGCCTTGGTTCCCTTGGTTCCCTTGGTTCCTTGCCTCCCAGCATCACTTTTCCCATTGACCATCTCTGTCCAATTCCCTGTGTGGCTCCTGCTGCCCAGTTGCTGTATCCAGTGGGTTTGGTAGATTCTAGGGCACATCCAAGTGTGCAGATTGCTGTAGTTGCTCACCAGCAGCATCATGGAAGATGGTTCTTGGATACAAACACCACCCCAAAGAGCAACAGTTACTGCAGGGTGGCTGCGCTCTTCTGGCAGATCTCCCAACGTGAAAATGTTGTTGCTGTATTGAGGTAATATTTCAATTTTGATAGATCTGAAATTGCTTCTGAGCTTCCTCCGTCCCATTCTCGTGCTTGGATTCAGATGTATCCTGGTATCCACTGGGGAGCCAGCCAGGAATAAATGAACATCTTCCAATGACAAGGTTCTGGTGTGCACTGGTTTGACGTGAATGTCTCAGAGTTTGGATCATTCCTTAGCACTAGGAGTACTTAACACATTAAGTACTTTCTTTAAAAAAGTGTATTTGAAAGCATCTGTGGCCCTGTCCATAATATTTTATTGAATAATGAATTTATTTAATGTTTTTAAAGGGTGGTGTAGAGTATAAGACTGTTCAGTATATATGTGTGTACATATATATTTGTATATGTACGTGTGTGTGTATATATATATATACACACACACACACACACACACAAGAGTCTTGTCTTCCTTTGGTACACCAAAATAAGAGTTTAATAAACAGCAATGGGATGAAGCCAGTTACTTCCACTTCTTTCTTAATTTGGAGTTTGAAAATGAGCCAAATGAGAAGTTAATTTGTTTTTTCCTCTTAGTTAAGCTTGTGTGTATTTGATTGTGTAACTTTTACCAAAATTAGCTTATTTACAAATAAGCATAGGGCTGGGATGCTGCAGGAGGGAGTCCCTGGCACCTGGTACTCAGCTCTGGGAAATGAGCATCTCCAGGGTCTGGGTGGGAGGGGAAAGGAGGAGCTGCCAGCTACTGCTGGAGTCTGAGCAAGGGGCACAATGCAGGGACTTCGAAGTCTTCTGGACTAATTTGTGCCTGATGTCACGTGAAAAGGCATTTAAAATATAGAGAGACCAAAAGGAACTTGAGTAGGGTGTATTTTATTTTAGCTGCAGAATAAATGCAGCATTCCGATGGGGACTCTTGGCAAGGAAAAGACATTCAGACCAGTCCTGTGAAATGCAAAAGTGACAGCAGTGAGAACAGGGATCTATTGCCTTACAGATTTGCTGACAATTCCTGGGGAATTTGTTGGGAATGAGGAGAATTTTAGGTGTAAAACACTGCTCATCAAACTTGCTTTCCCACTGCAGTATGAATCTCTTGCTGAAACATATCCCAATGGAAGTGAAGGACTGGTTAAATAATTTGTCTGGCTCTTACTGCTCTGTCTTGGAAAAGATTCTCATGTGTGGTGCAATTATTTCTCTTCCCTAAACATAGGAACTTTAGGCATTTTCTACCAAGGTTCTTGTAGCTTTTCATAACCTGATTGATTTTAATCTTGCATAAATGAAAAATATCAATAATTTTCCAGAATTACCCCCACTGAGCTGACTTTTATTCTTTTCTGATATCCCAGGTAAAACCTACCGTTATGGCTGGAAGTTAGATTTGGAGAAAAAGGTTAAATACCAGCAGTAGTGAACTTTTATATTTTATTTTTAACTAAAACAGAGGTGGAGCAGTTACTTTCGACATTAAATCCTGTTTAGTAATTGTTACCAGAAAGAAGCTGCATATTGATAATTTCAATGTGCTAATGCTTCAATGAAATGAAGCACCACAGAACATAGATATTGGTTATTAAATGTGAAATCAAGACACATCTTGTTTCCCATGTGATACTTTCTGCAAAATCCTGGGACAATCCTGGGAATTAATTCAGTGGGAGCTGATCTCTGCCGTGGTTATGTGGAAGGCTCAGGGACGTGCAGGACACTGGCAGTGGGGATGGAGCACAGCTGGGTCAGGAGGTGCAGCTGGACACAAACCCTGCTCCCAAGGTGAGGGGCACAAGGAGTGACCCAGGGCATGGGCTTTATGTAAGACAGCTTAAGATGGTAGCTCAGAGCAATTACATGCAGAGTTATTAAACTGGGATTATCTCCCTGTTGCTACCCTCTTTAAACAACCCGGACATGTTTTGTGCAAATTTAAATGCATTGTAGCTGGGGTTTTATGCCGGCAAAATAATGTCTGGAGTAATTGTGATGCTTTGTGCTTGAAGGCAAAGGCCTCTTACTGGCTATGGGGGTATCACATAAACAAGAAGGAAAGAATAAAAGAAAATAAATTGTCAGCAGCATCAGTCATTGATCTGTTGGTTGTATTTGATAACAGCCTTTATCAGGAAGAGGAATATATAATGGAGTACATTTCCAAGAGGATGTGTTTCCAGCTGGTTCATATTTTGCTTGAGGGGGGACAAGTAAGCAAACCCAGCCTTCCAGTAATCTTCTGTTGAAGCTTCATTTGCTGTCAGATTATGTTTAAATGTTACAAGTGAGTGAAATTCTTTGGCTCAGAGAGATGGAGCTGAGCGGGGCTGCCAGGGTGCCAGGAGGTTTCACGGGGGTTTTTTCCCTGTTAATCTGCAGTGAGACTCAAGTGCTGTGATTTGTATTTAGCCATGGTTTGCAGTAGTTAGGAGTTGCTTTTTACATCCCTGGCGTGACAAAGTCAATTAAGTCTGGCTTTGCTGCTGCTGGGGTAAGTAGGTGAGAATTTGGGTTTGGCTGTAGGCATTCTGAAGTGCAAGATTTATCAGAGATGGAAAATCAGCTTATTTTTGATCCACGAGGGCCAGCCGTGGCTGTCTCAGGCACTCCGTGGGGACGGAGCCGTGTGTGTGCTTGGTTTTTGACACAAAATTGTCGCCAGAAAGGTGAAACGCCGACGTCCATTGCAGGCTCCGAGTGGCAGCTGGCACAGCCTGGCAGCAGATCCCTCCCTCTTGCCCGCCTCGCCCTGGCATGGGGAACGATCCCGCGCGTTCCCTGAGGTGGCCATCCACTCACGGATGGCTCAGGATCCTGGGGCTGCTGGCTCCTTGCCAGGGCTCATGGGATCACCCCACGTTCCAGTTGCATCTCTGCACATCTTCTGCATGTGGCTCCTAGTGCATGACAGCCCAGGGCTTTCCTGGAGATGCAGAAGTGGGTGCTTGTTATTTACTGAAATATTCGGGAAATTAAGTAGGCTGAGCTGTAATCTTCTTATAACTGCGTTTTTAAACAGAATTAGGTTTTTCAATAAAATAAAAGCTTAATTTATAATTATTTTTATTTTAGAAATAGCATTTTGTGTTCTCCTGTGCAGCAAAGCCCTGGGCTACATGCAGAGAACCCTCCTGATTTAGAGAGAAGCTGCAGGGTGCTGTGTGCAGAACACTGTCCTTGGGTGGATTTGCCTGCATAGCTGTGGGATGCAGCTCCGGAGCATGCTCTGGGTGGGGAATTTGATGAGAACCCTTCATGTTGCATCCCAGAGATGTTCCTGCAATGCCTGTGCTGCCCCTGTTCCTGTCTGGTCCCACTGGAGGTGTCTGGTGTTCAGTGTGGTGCTGTGGAGTGTTCAGGCTGTTCTGTAGGGCTCGTTGACTTTCTGCTACCCTTTGACCTGGACTTTCAGTGTGTAGGATTGTAGGAGGCAAATCCTTCAAGGGTAATAAATCCTCAGTATTACTGCTCACATAGCAACTATTGCTTAACTCTTGAGAGCAGGGGGCCGTGGCAGAGTTTCTGTGTTGGGTGGCTCCCCCAGGATAGGGACCCGCCGGGTCTGGGAGTTGAATTAAACTGTTCCAATCAAGAAATATTTCTGAAGTGAGCACTTCATGGGAATCTGCAGCCTTGGTTTCCCTGTAGACCTTATAACAGCCTTCCAGTGCCTAAAGGGGCTCCAGGAGAGCTGGAGGGGGACTTGGGACAAGGGATGGAGGGGCAGGACACAGGGAATGGCTTCCCACTGCCAGTGGGCAGGGATGGATGGGTGACCATGGGATGTGGTTTGGAGGCTGTTTTGCCCTTTAAGCTCCTGACTTAAAAATTGGGTTGGAAACACAGAGTACAGGTGACCCTGTGTTGCCCGAGTTGTTCAGATTGTCCCACAACACCTGAGGCACCAGTGCAGCTGCCAGGGAGTCAGTGGGAATGGTGCCATCGCCAAGAAATGCAGCTGCTGAGAGGGACTGGGCTAAACTGGGAGGGGGACTGTTCACTGGGTGCTTTACTGGCAGCAGGAGCTCTCATAAGCAAGTGAATTAAACAGGTTAAGTCGAGAAGTTCTAACATCTCCCAGACTAGTACAGCTGCAATTACAGAACACCTTTTTTTAACAGATGGCAAGAAACTTATTTTTGTTTTCTATTTGTTCAGCCATTCAGTAGCCTTTTGAGTCTTGGAGATAACGGAATGGTGAGCATGTCTTTTGATGAGCATTCCTTCTCCCCCAAATGGGTGGGGGCCTAGGAACAAAAGGTATTTAATGAATTATGATGGAGAGTTACGTGGTAAGAGACTGGGAGAAACAGGTTAAGGCTCCTGATTAGATGGAATGTGGGAGTGGAAGCCACAGACAAGACCAGGGAAGGTTCTCTTGGGTTGCTGAAGGTGGGATCTGTTCTGTTGTCTGACCTGTGGGAGTGTGGGATGCTGGGTTTGAAGGGAAGGGTGTGGATCTATCCCATTCCATGTGCAATTCAGGGGAGTTTGGAAAGGGGAGGAACACCTCACCACTGCGAGTGGATGAGTTCCTCACTGTTGGATGGGTGGACTTAGAAGTGCCACAAGACCCCAGAAATGCAGGCCAGGTGTGAGGCTTTTTTTCCTGTTGGAGCTGCCAAAGGAAATGCTCAGGAGCTGAGGAGTGCCTGGGTTTGCTGGCACCGTGTCTGGAGAGGGTCAGGCAGCTCCAGGATTCTCCTTGGCCGAGTGCTGCTCCACCTCTGGGTGCCTGTTTGGTGACACTGGAAGGGAGTGGGGATGTGTTTATCCCATTCCCATACCGTTGTTCCTTGGCAGGTCAGCAAGGCAGCGGTGCCCATTCATTCCCCACTCGCTGTGTGTCTTTCGATTTAGTTAAATCCACTCTCAGCAAAGCTAAACTGTTTGGGAAAAAGATTAAACCAGACAGTTTGACTAATTGAAAATGAGGGAAATCCTCTGTGACTGTGAACACTGGGTGTGCTTTGTACTGTATTCTGCTTTTCTCTAAGCTAAATCATTCTTTTCTCTGTGTGTATATCTTACAGATAAAGTAGATTAACTTGTTGTAATCTTAGCTACTGTTTTAATAAGGCAAAGGAACATTTTGTTACTGTTGATTCCTGGAGTCCTTGGAGAGGAAGAACTTCAGGAACAGTTGTTGGTAATAATCCTTAAGGGCAATTCACAACCCTGATTTTTCGAAAATTAAATACTTGTCATGGCCCATATGCAATAAATGGAATTGGTCAGTCAAAAAGTAGCTGGAATGAAAGGAAAAGCAGGGGCAAGGCACGTTGGCATTGCTGGGATGGTTGGCCACTGCCTGATAATTTAAAGTAGAGTTCAGAAACGGATGTTTCCAACAGAAATATGCATTTCCAACCATGGTGAAAAGCTGAATTTCAGAAGTGCTGCTCCATCTGTTGCTGAGGAGGTCCCACTGTGCAGGTAACAGTCCAGTAAAAAATTCAATAGGGAATTTGGAATATTTTAGGAAGCACTTACACAGAGAAACATTCAACAGCACTAAATTAAAATACACATTTATGTGTCTCTTTTCTCTTTGTGCTTTGTGCAACAGTTGCTTACTCTTAAATATGCTTGGTTAGATGAGTTCTTATTCTTCTCCTGCTTCCAAGCCCGTTCATTTTGTTTCTGCAATGAAGATGTAACAATTTATGACATCACATTAATATCCATGGCAACAGCCTGTAAAGTGAACAACATATTGCATTTGCATTGCAGAACCAGCAGTGAGGGAGACGGCTCCTGCTGAAATATGGATATGGGAAAGAGCTCCAGCAGTGAGCACAGGGGATGCCTGGGAAGGGGAATTCTTTTGTAGTGGTCAGATGTGGTCGGTTGGCTCAAATTTTATGGAAGTGATCTTTTTAGAAGGAGTCCCAAGTAGAGAGGAGTCAGAAGTTGCAGCGCTTTTTCTGATTGAATAGAAAGTTAAATCACAACTTTCTATTCCTGGGTGTTCCTCGGGGAGCCTGCTCATCCCCAAGGATCATCCTGCTCACTTGGGTTCTTGTTTGTAGTAACTCTCACAGGAGAGATCTCACAGAACAGAACTGGCTTTAAATTAATAATTACTACGTGTATGTTCAGCCTTAAAGATTATGAGAAAAGCTGAGTATTTGGAGTCTCAGATAGTCTGTAAAATCTTGTAGCTTAGTTTATTACTGTGTGGAATTCCAAGGACTCCTCTGTTTCAGAACAGCTCTCCAGTCCTCAGTAATTTGTTTTTTCCATCCCCAATGCCATGCTGCGTCTTCCTCATTATTTTTTTCCCCTGTAATACCTTCTGTTTATAAACAGGAGTAAATAAACATATTATTATAAATAAGAACGTGCTGATGAAGAAATTGTTTTTCTGTCCCCATCTGAAAGAGCATCTGCAGTATTCCCTGCTTGGAAAGGCGGGGATGGGGAGGGAGAGGGGCTGTTTTCCTACACTGAGGTTTTGGTACCTGTTTGGGGCAGGTATCTGTTCAGCCAGTGGAAGTAATGGACATCAGGATTTTCAGGGATTTTCCGGAGCCTTTCCCAAGGGATCACACATTTGATCCCGACTGCTTTGACCAGATATTATTTTTCAAGGAAGTTTCTCTGCTTTCAAAGCTGTTTCATATGGAGGGTTTTATTTTAAAAGGAGCACTTAAACTGTCCCTCCTCCAAGCCTGCTCTCCTCTGATATGTTTATTATTGCATGTGGTCGATTTTTTCCCCCTGAAGTTTTATTTTTAGCCTGTGTGATCTCGGATCCTTTTCTTAATCGAAAAAGCAGCCCCTGGGTGAAGAGCCCAGGCCGGGTCCCAGCCAGCTCCCTCTGCTGGCTGACTCAGAGGACAAAAATAGATTTAAAAACCTGCTTAAAAACCTGCTTGACATTCTGCTGCCTCCAGCTCAGCCCCTTCGCTGGCAGAACTCAACACTAAACTGTTATTTCGCTTTTGCTTCCGTTCAAGTAGCAGCGAACTCCAGTAAACATTTGCTTACAGAAGAGCACGAAGTATTTTGGCATGTTTTGTGGGGAGTAAAGAACAAACAAAATGACAAAAATATGCTTGTTTTGTCTTTGAATTCTGTTCTGCCTTTTTATTCTGTGCCTGTGGTTTTGGAAGGATCCTGGCCTCTCCAGAAAGACGAGGATATGAGGGAAAAGCTTCTCACTGGCACATTTATAAAAAGATATTTCATTTACGCTGTTCTTCATACCTCAACCTAAGATGCATTTTCAGGGGTTTTTTAATTTCCAAAAATTGTTGCAAAACTGAGAGTCTTTAAACTTTTCTTTTGAAAAAATTTTTTTCAAAGTATTTTATTTACAGCCATCAAGTCTGACCATAACCATTTTTGCACTGTTATTGCTCAAGCCTCACCCTCTGGTTCTGAAGTATATAAACATTGTAAGCTAAAATTTATTTTCTAATTGATAAAAATTACAAGTTGAAGGTCATGTCTGGAAAGACCTACAGGATCATGTTATGGTTTGGGTTGGACGGGACTTTTGCTTAACTCTGCTACTCAAAAAATTTGCCGGCAGTATTAAATCTGGGGTTGCCTGCTGCTAACTCTTACTTTCTCTTTGTACTTTTGGTGATTGTTGGTTGGGATTTGGGTTTTTTGTGTCCTTCAGCTTTTACTGCAGCAAGTTTTTAAGTAAACAAATTGAAAAGTCAATTTTGTCGTTTACTCCTGTGTAAAATATATTGAATTCCAGCAGGGAGGTAGGAAAACAAGTAGTAAAAGAAGCTTTAAAACATTATTTTGAAAGGATGTATAACCTAGGAAAAAATATGTTTATTCACATCTTCTCCTACTTTCAAACAGTAACATGGAGAGGACTTATCTAATATGTTCCATGTATAGTGGAATTAATGTTGTAGTCCACACAACCTTTGGCTGTTTTGTGTGGGGCACACGATGTGTATTTAACAGGGGAAACTGCTCTAAAAATATTTCCTGTATCCCTTACTTAAATTCAGATCTTGTTTTCTCACAGTATAGCATTACAAGTAAGTTAAGGAAAAGAAGATTTTCTAATGAAAGTAGTTATTTCTACTGTTAGGTTGAAAAAAAAAGAAGAAAATAGGAGCCTGGGGGCTGCAAGTAGTGACACAGGACCAAAAGCAAGTGTGAACTGAGGAAAAACAAGCACAATTCTTAATTTTTATGCAGAAGCGTAAACTCAAATTTTAGCTGATGGAAACCCAAATATTGACGTGGTTTAATCAGCATACAGCTGAGATGGGAATATCAGCAGTTTTTGTCTCCCGGAGCAGAGCCCGGCTGGGTGGAAGCAGAGCTCCAGGGGCCCGGGGAGACCGGGCACGTTACACCCGGGATTTCTCCGTAAGTGTCTCCTTGGATGTGTTGGAGATCTTGTCTTCCCTCCAGCTGTCACCTTAACATATGAGTTAAAGGCTGTGGCGCCCGCAGCGCACCGGGAAGCAGCGAGGAGCGCTGCCCGAGCTGCCTTCCCGCGGGGTGAGGATGGGCATTCCCGGCCCTGGCCGTGCCCTGGGCCGAGGAGCGCTGCCCGAGCTGCCTTCCCGCGGGGTGAGGATGGGCATTCCCGGCCCTGGCCGTGCCCTCGGCCGAGGAGCGCTGCCCTCCCTGGACGGCTCCGGGCACGCTCCGGGCACGGCGTGACTCGTGTCCCGTGTCCCCTCGGCCGGGCGAGCTCCCGGGATCGCCCTGGAATGCCGGCAGAGCTCCCTGTGCATGGGGAATGGATCACCGGGAGGCACGGCCGGCGGGCGGGGAGGGACTGGGAGTGGGAACGGGAACGGGAACGAGGAGGGACGGGATTGCGGAGTGTGGGTGGAATCGCCTGTCGGGAGCCGTGCGGGCGTTCCTGANGCTTTCAAAGCTGTTTCATATGGAGGGTTTTATTTTAAAAGGAGCACTTAAACTGTCCCTCCTCCAAGCCTGCTCTCCTCTGATATGTTTATTATTGCATGTGGTCGATTTTTTCCCCCTGAAGTTTTATTTTTAGCCTGTGTGATCTCGGATCCTTTTCTTAATCGAAAAAGCAGCCCCTGGGTGAAGAGCCCAGGCCGGGTCCCAGCCAGCTCCCTCTGCTGGCTGACTCAGAGGACAAAAATAGATTTAAAAACCTGCTTAAAAACCTGCTTGACATTCTGCTGCCTCCAGCTCAGCCCCTTCGCTGGCAGAACTCAACACTAAACTGTTATTTCGCTTTTGCTTCCGTTCAAGTAGCAGCGAACTCCAGTAAACATTTGCTTACAGAAGAGCACGAAGTATTTTGGCATGTTTTGTGGGGAGTAAAGAACAAACAAAATGACAAAAATATGCTTGTTTTGTCTTTGAATTCTGTTCTGCCTTTTTATTCTGTGCCTGTGGTTTTGGAAGGATCCTGGCCTCTCCAGAAAGACGAGGATATGAGGGAAAAGCTTCTCACTGGCACATTTATAAAAAGATATTTCATTTACGCTGTTCTTCATACCTCAACCTAAGATGCATTTTCAGGGGTTTTTTAATTTCCAAAAATTGTTGCAAAACTGAGAGTCTTTAAACTTTTCTTTTGAAAAAATTTTTTTCAAAGTATTTTATTTACAGCCATCAAGTCTGACCATAACCATTTTTGCACTGTTATTGCTCAAGCCTCACCCTCTGGTTCTGAAGTATATAAACATTGTAAGCTAAAATTTATTTTCTAATTGATAAAAATTACAAGTTGAAGGTCATGTCTGGAAAGACCTACAGGATCATGTTATGGTTTGGGTTGGACGGGACTTTTGCTTAACTCTGCTACTCAAAAAATTTGCCGGCAGTATTAAATCTGGGGTTGCCTGCTGCTAACTCTTACTTTCTCTTTGTACTTTTGGTGATTGTTGGTTGGGATTTGGGTTTTTTGTGTCCTTCAGCTTTTACTGCAGCAAGTTTTTAAGTAAACAAATTGAAAAGTCAATTTTGTCGTTTACTCCTGTGTAAAATATATTGAATTCCAGCAGGGAGGTAGGAAAACAAGTAGTAAAAGAAGCTTTAAAACATTATTTTGAAAGGATGTATAACCTAGGAAAAAATACGTTTATTCACCTCTTCTCCTACTTTCAAACAGTAACATGGAGAGGACTTATCTAATATGTTCCATGTATAGTGGAATTAATGTTGTAGTCCACACAACCTTTGGCTGTTTTGTGTGGGGCACACGATGTGTATTTAACAGGGGAAACTGCTCTAAAAATATTTCCTGTATCCCTTACTTAAATTCAGATCTTGTTTTCTCACAGTATAGCATTACAAGTAAGTTAAGGAAAAGAAGATTTTCTAATGAAAGTAGTTATTTCTACTGTTAGGTTGAAAAAAAAAGAAGAAAATAGGAGCCTGGGGGCTGCAAGTAGTGACACAGGACCAAAAGCAAGTGTGAACTGAGGAAAAACAAGCACAATTCTTAATTTTTATGCAGAAGTGTAAACTCAAATTTTAGCTGATGGAAACCCAAATATTGACGTGGTTTAATCAGCATACAGCTGAGATGGGAATATCAGCAGTTTTTGTCTCCTGGAGCAGAGCCCGGCTGGGTGGAAGCAGAGCTCCAGGGGCCCGGGGAGACCGGGCACGTTACACCCGGGATTTCTCCGTAAGTGTCTCCTTGGATGTGTTGGAGATCTTGTCTTCCCTCCAGCTGTCACCTTAACATATGAGTTAAAGGCTGTGGCGCCCGCAGCGCACCGGGAAGCAGCGAGGAGCGCTGCCCGAGCTGCCTTCCCGCGGGGTGAGGATGGGCATTCCCGGCCCTGGCCGTGCCCTCGGCCGAGGAGCGCTGCCCTCCCTGGACGGCTCCGGGCACGCTCCGGGCACGGCGTGACTCGTGTCCCGTGTCCCCTCGGCCGGGCGAGCTCCCGGGATCGCCCTGGAATGCCGGCAGAGCTCCCTGTGCATGGGGAATGGATCACCGGGAGGCACGGCCGGCGGGCGGGGAGGGACTGGGAGGGGGAACGGGAACGGGAACGAGGAGGGACGGGATTGCGGAGTGTGGGTGGAATCGCCTGTCGGGAGCCGTGCGGGCGTTCCTGAGGCAGAGCCGTGTGGAGGGGCCGGGAGGGCTGAGCCCCTGCCGCGCTCCGAACCGAGCTGGGCTCCAGCACTGACGTCCTGCGTACTTGGGGAGTGAGGGAACACTCCGGGTTCTTTTCGCTTTCCAAGGAGGGATTAATAGGGACGGCATTTTTCCTCAGAACAAGCCCTGTGTTTCTCGGGGATGGCTGAGCTCGCTCTGATTTCTCCGGAGAGACTCGCTGCCCTCGTACATTCCGTTACCTCTGGCAGAGCTCTGGGAACAGGGAATGCAGTCGGTGTCCCATCAGTGCCAGTCAACACCAGTTGTGTTTGGAGAGGGAAAATCCAAGTCCTCCCTCTCATCGCATTGTTGGTGCACAGGAAGGTCTCCCTGCTGCACATCCACTGCAGGAATTCCATTTTCTTTGAACCTGGAAAGATCAAAAGGCAGAAGTGGGGGTAGCAGCCGATGTGTGGAATGAGGGTCACACTGGCTGCAAGGCCCAGGTGGTGACTGGAAATGGAAATGAAGAAAACTTGGGAGATTTGGAAAGGGAAAGAAGAGAGCAAATCAAGTTAGGAGAGTACAGGTTGTTTCTGGGATTAGGAAAGGGTAGTAATACTTTTAAAAATTGTATTTTCCTTCAAAGTTTTTTGGGTTGCTTTTATGTTCTTCTGACAAGCTACTTTTAAAGTCTTTATACAGAAGAGTTGAAGAGGTAATGGAAAATGAAAAGTTCGGATATGTGAGAGGAAATTCTATAAACTCCCAGGAGTAAAGTTAAGAAAATCCTTCTTTCCTAGTGGCATCCTTAGCCTGGAACATTTTAGGAAACGATGGTGAGAATCTCCCCAAACCTTTAGTGCCTTTTCACTATGGTCAGGTTATGCTTTTCATTTATATGAAATACCTCTGCAAAGAAATATAAAGTGGCTTAGAAATCAGACTGCTTAACACAAACACATGGTGGGACAAATGAAGCAGCATAAATCAGAGACTGGGGGGATTTTCTGGCACGCGAGAGCAGGTTTCCCATTGCAGACAACTTCCTGCTTTGCTTTGGGAAACTGTGTAAACCACATGAAATTGTGCTTTATTTCTGTTCCTTTTACTCTTTTTGGTGATTGTAGAAAACACAGCAAAAACCACACGGCAAATCCATGGTTTGGTTTGGAATCTCTCCTGTCTCGGGAGCTCTCTGCACAGCTTGTCTGCATTCCTACAGAGAGAGCAGACTCGAGCTGTAATTGCACAGAAATTCTCGTTCTGATTTCATAGATAATAATTTTGGTTAACCGAGCTGCTGAGAAACCGTCCCTGTGAAGATCTGGCTGTGGTGTGCTCTGCTGAAAGGCAGGAGAGGCTGTGCAGGAGCACAGGAATGTCAGTGTGTGGGCCAGGGAGAGGATGTAACATTTAATGTGTATTTTATAAAAAACAACTCTGTACCTACCGGGATTGAGGAAGCGATAAAAGTAATACTTTAAGTAGTGCTAACACAATCTAAGTGCAGATAGTTACCTACCATCTGTTTTTCAATAAATAGCTATTATGCTAATTTCTGTTTCAATGCGCAACAATTAAAGCCTCGGAGTATTCCTGTGATATTCAACAGCTGTTGCCTTTGAAGGTTTTATTTATCCTTCTGAAGTGCAACAATTTTAGTTTCATAGTCAACTCTGCTTGCAAGTGTTGGTTTTTATATCAAAAATTGAGCTGCACTGAGATGCAAACTCAGGTCGTGCCTGAGCCGCAATCTCCAGCCATGGTCTCCATTAATATTCTGATTTTCCTGGAAGCTGTTAAGGATACCTTGGAAGGATGTGGATTGGAAACGCTTCTGTGCATGTCCAGTGAATATTCCCTCTGTTTGGAAATAGGAGAACACACACGAATCATTCTGGGGAGCATTTCCACTGTTTTGGTTCATTTTGTGATGAGCTGACTTGGGGAAGGGAGCCAAGATGGATTCTCAGGCCTGTACGAGTGAGCAGCACAATTTCCCTACGATCATAACCAGCACAAGGAAATTAGATCTCTAAGTGGGTTGAATCTGATTTAGTAATAAGTCAATTTAATCACTAATGACTTCAAACGCAGATTTTACAAGGTGATCAATGGCAGTATAGCAACGATCGATCAATGGCGTTGTCTTTAATTGGATTTTTATGGGTATAATATAGTTTTTCAGAATTAATGTACCATTGCATTGTGTTGTTACTCTCTTAACTCAATTTTTTAGGAGAAATGATGCTTCAGAATGCTCGTTGGTTTTTGAAATATTGTTTTAAGGGCACGTTAATAAAAATACAGATGAAAAATTAAATGCTTGCTTTTAGTAATTTCATATCTGATTTTGTTGGAGTTGTTTAGCCACGTGTTTTTAAAACATGGAAAAAGCCCCACATCCTTCATATTTCATGGCAACAAGGAGGCAAAATATCAAAGGCTAAGAAGGAGCATGTGTTGCTCTGAATGTGAATCCTGAGGAGCTGAGTAAGTCCCCGTCCTCAGCAGTTTGACATAGTAATCTTCCCTGGAAGTAATCTCCTTGTCCCATGTGTCCTGCTTTAATCTATCAGTATTTCTGCAGTGTGCAGCAAGAAATTGATTTTCAGTAATTTTAATGGCTGAATAACTGGTGCTGTCCCAGAGTGTTTTTTCATATTTGCAGTGGCCAATGTGGTAACTGAGGGCAGTGTTCTGGATAATGGGTTTCATTAGCTCTGATGCCTGAGGTAAAAAAGCAGTAGGTGGGAATAAAGCCTTGTTTTTGATGTCTAGACGTTCATTTCAGCTGTTGCTGCAATATGATACATTAAAAGGAAATATGTAACATAGCTCTGAGGAAATATGTATTCTTTGAAACTAATTCTGCTTTTAAACTGCACAAGGCAGTGTGACCTGAATTATTAAAATGTGGGTGGCTGGATTTCTTAAAGGTATAACTGTCTCTGCAGCGCCGACACAGCCTCGACTTGCCTCCTTGCCTTCCTTCCTATATTTCTTTTAAGTAAAATATGTCAGTTTGGCCACTGAAGCAGAACAGAGATCTTATTATCTTTCCAGTATCTCTGCTGGGAGACCTAAAATTATTGAAGTATTTGCTTTGATATTTTGCTGTGACTTCTCTCCTTGAAATTTTTATAATGGATCTTTTTTTTTGAGAACATGGCTGGCTTCATAAAAATCGTTGGACACTTTGAAGACCTTAATATCTCTGACTTGAAAATAAAAAGGACCCCAAGCCAACTAAGCTGCTCATTAATGTATGTTTAAATTATAAATTTCCCATGTAAGTCTAAATGATTGTAGTTGCCTTTCATTCTTTTAACATCTGATCTGCAAGAATAAACATAAAAATCAGCACAAACGTTTTATTCATTTTTCGAACCCATGAAAAAATCATAACAAACACCTAAAAACTTTATATACGAAGGCTGTTGATTAATTCCCATTCTGTTTGAACACCAGCAGTGAGATTAACGCCTCCGTTGTAATCCATTATAAGTGTCAAATACACTTTTTTCTTGTTTTGGATTTTCTGCTATTCTTGATAAATTTTTTTTAATGAGAATCTAGATTTTTAGAGACAGAATATTAATAGACTTAGTGGTTTATTTTGGGAGATGATTTCATTTAAAAAAACCCCCAAACTTAACTAGAGGAAAGCAGTTGCTTTTTTTGGTGAGAAATGAAGCGGTGAAGTTCTCTCTCTGTTGCAGGGCAGTGAGAAGGGGAAGCTGCCTGTTAAAGTGAAGTAAATGCCACTCCCAGGTGTCATCGTTCTCTGGAGTGGGCAGAGGCTTGGATAGGGTAGTTAACATTGACAGAAATGTATATACACAGAGCTATAGATGCGTGTGTACATAGAGCTGTCCCTGTGGAGGAGCAGTCACCTGGCAGATCCCTCTGGTGAGAAGGAGCCGGGGCTCCTGGAGGTCACCCAGCCTGACACCTCCCCAGGATGGGATTGCTGCGAGCAGGGATCGGACTGGCCATGCCTGTGTCTCCCCACGGCCTGGCAAGCAGTGACCCACAGCTTGTCCCGTCTGCTTTGCTGCCTCTCCTCAAAGAGTCTTTGCTGACTCTTGTCCTCTGCTCTGACTTCCATGGAGGAAGATGAAGTTTGTGCTCTGGTGTGCTTTCTCTTACTAAAACATTCCATCTTTCCGTGATTCTCCCCCTGGAAGTTCTCTGTTTTGGAAGACGGCTTTCACAGCTGTTGTTCAGTGTCACATTTGTTGCACCTACAGAGAAATATTTCAACTGAAGTAATAGAAACGCCTCCAGGACAGAGGTGTTCCCACGTTTTGGAACCTGTGCAGCACCTGGGTTCTGCTGGCTGTGCCTGGGAATGCTATCAGGAGCACGGGAAAGCTGAGGGGAACTGGTATTGAATGTGTTGTGTGTTAAAAGCATTAGAAATCATCATGTAGACAGACAGAGAGCAACAGTTATTTCCTAGGCTTCAATTTGCTGTAAGAAATTTAAAATACTCTTCAAAATCTAAAATCTAGTTAAATTATGAGTGTCAGGAACTTTGGAATTTACAGGAATAGTCTGATTTTTAGTGTTTTGCCAAGCTTTTTTATTGGTCATCATATGCATCTTGAAGTCGTAACTTGCTCCAGTCATTGCAACACTTTTCTTTTGGAGTCTGGATCAGGAAGCCAAAGAGCAAGGAGGAAGTGAAATGCTGCACTTCTAATTTTTCCTCCTCATTTTTATGGCATCAGACATATGTACATGCTCTTAATTGTGAGATATACTTTTTTAGTAGGATAAAGAAGCATTAGAGATAATTACAGTAAGTATAGTGCTTTAATATATCTGGGAATTAAAGGCATTATTTATTATAGGAAAATGGTTATGGCAATGTCTTATAATATACTTAGAGTTAAATTTAATAGGGAAGTAATTTTATTTCCATTTCATATATAATTTATGTGAATTCCATGTACTAAGAAAGGCAGTTTGGAAAATCAGAATATTGAGGGTTGATACCACTCCAGACTTTCCCCTTTTCCCTGTCCCACTCCACTGCTGCTCCTCAGGCAGTCTGAGCTCATGGCACACTCGACCCTCGGGACTTGGCTGTGAGGTTAACATTGCTTTTCCCTGCTTTTCCTAGGATTTTGGAGACATTCCTACCAGCCATTCCTTCTGCTGAGTGCAGGACAGCCATGGATGCAGCTGTGGTGGTGGGTAGGGAGGGGGAGTGCTGCCAGTTTCCATTCCCTTATCCCATCCCTCCTGCTGGGATCCTGCTTTCATGTCTGGGGTTGTGGAGGAATAACAGGCTGGGGTAGCCAGGGAAGCTGAGCAGGGAAAAAGAATATAGGTGATGGCCAGTCACAAAAGAATTTGGGATTAAAATTATTCCAACTCTACAGAATGTTACATTTAACAGTGTAAAGCAGTGTGATCTGACCTGAATTCTTCTGAAATGGCAAAATTATACTTGCAGAAAATAGTTCTGAGAGATGATATAAGCTATGACAGGGTCCTATTAGTCTGCTCTGTGTACCTGGGAGTAGGTAGCGAGTTAGGACTGACAGCTTCAGAACTGGTGGTGGGAACCTTCCTGTAATATCATGGAATTGATTCTTGTCTCCCCTATTTTGCATGCAGTTCCTAAAGCAGGAGCAATACTGGCAGTACAGCCTAGGATAGGGTGAAACTGGAAAAGAGCTCATTGCTGTGTGAGAGTGAATTTATTTTGACTTTTACAGGTTCTGTCAACTTCAGGATGCTGTCCAAAAATTTCATTTTTTAATTTAAATACTGAATTTTCATGCAGATGTGATCTCTCATAGTGTAATGTGTAACTTTTCATATATTTGAGGATTATGCCATTTTTAAGTGCAAGACTGTACCCGCCTTGCAGCTTCTGGGGCTTCAGTAGTTCTGAGCTGTTGAGAATTTATACATCAATAGTTCTGAACAAGCACGGGGGTTCTGAGTTCCTTAAGCACAGTGTTTTACCCGTGAAACCCGAGGCCAGGCGGAGTTCTGTGCAGTAAACAGCCATGGCCCATTACATCCCCGGTGTCAGGGAGGGCCTGCAAGCATTAAAGGGCCTGCAGTGGTTTCCAAGGAAAAGCTCCTTGGCTGCTGCTTGTGCCGAGCGGCACGGCTCTGTGTCTCCATTCTCCCGGGAAGTCTTGTGCTGTCCGATAAGGTGATTTAGGTACTAAAACCTGGCTTGTCCATTCTGCACGAGGAGAGGGGCTCTGTTACCAACACTAGCATATCACAACATTGCACATGCAAAAAATGTGCGTTTTCTTGTCCGAGTCTGTGAGTTACAGCTCCCGGAGAAGCAGCAGAACAGTGGCTCGAGGCTTTGAAGGCTGCTGGCTATATTGGTGTTTTCCATGGAGCACAAACTCCGTAGAGCTTGCCTTTAAACGTGGTTGTAAACTATACTGAGATAATCATCTCTGCGATAGACGCGCTGCTGGGAGGTCTCGTCCTGCAAATTGGCCAAGGAGGGTGTGAAGTATTCAGTGCTTGACGTGCAGTAGAATTTTATGTTTGCACTTCTAAAGATCTGCCGACTACTCCTGTAAAATTGAAATGACATAACTGAGACAATTAACGAATTCTTACTCCTTGAAAAAGTTGTGTTATCATCTGTTTTCACTCTGTGTCTTTAGCTGAGTAAGATTTAGAATCTGGTACAGGCATCCCAGAAATAGCCCTACTCCTGGTGGTTTTAGCACCCCAAAGCCATGAGTAAGGACAGCAGATATTTCTGAGATTTGTCTGTCCTTCAGGTGACTAATTCAGGCTGCACTCTACTATGAGAGATAATTAGACTTACTTTTTTAACTCTAAAATCTCTTCAGTTCCGTACTCAGTGTACCGTTTTTATTTTGGTATAAAATCTGTTGTATATTGCTAAAACTGCAATGATTTAAGTCAGTACAATGGAGGAATTGCACTTGAGTGTGACAGCGAGAGGTTCGGGGGAGTTGTTTCATGTTGTTTCAGTTATGTAAATTGATTTTACACCTTTAATGATTCACTTTGTTTCCTGATTGTCGGCATCTGTGGTTAAGTTTTAAAGGATCTCTCAGCAGTGGTGGCAAAGAATGATCGTGCATTCCTCACCCCTGTACTTAAATATTGAAAGCTACAAACAAATGGGTTTGCTTTTATGCTTTTGTGTTGGTTTTGTTGTTTTTTTTTAATTCAAAGGCTGCGTCGGCAGCAAGTAAAGATTAAAGCTACTTGGGCAATATAGGTAATAGCTGAAATAGTTTAATGAAACATGCTACTTTGAAAATTAAAGCAGCTGAAGATATGTTTTGGATAAATGTTTGTATTTCCCTATTCTGAGCATGTTGACATTTTATGTTTTTGTAGTGGTGGAAGAAGGATTCTGGGAGAATGGACTTTCCTATGAGTGTAGGACCCTGCTCTTCAAAGCAATTCATAATCTTCTGGAAAGGTAAGAAAAACTCTAGTGCTCTCAAATATTTCATTTTGATACTTAAAATCATACAGGATATCTATAGAGCATTTGTATTATTATGGATCTTAAACGACTTTTTTTTTAAATTTAGACCTTGAGTCCAAGAGAACAGGATAGAGATGGATCTCTTGAGTCATGACTGCTAATTTATCATAAAATGCTGTGCAAACTAATTAAACACTCATACAAACAATGATGTTGGTACATATTTCTGCTCGGATTTTTGCTAAGGAGCTGTTTTAAAAGCCAAAAAAAAGAGTTTTCACCTTCTTGAGGTGCTTAGAGAGGGTAATTGTACCTGACCTTCAGTGCCTTGATGAGGTTAAATGATAAATGTCTTAAAAGTGCTTAACTCTCTTCTCTCAATCATCCTGGTTACGTGCATGTTACAATTTGACTACATTTGTGCACAATATTCAGGGTGAAGCTTAACAGTTCCTGACTCTGATGTGTGTGTGTATATATATATATATTTATATATATATATGACTTGACTGCAAAGTTATTACACTTACAGCTTTTTCTTCTTAATCCAGCTATCAACTCTTAAGGTTACTGAAGATTATCTTGTTCTTAGGCCTGTAGAGTGGGACGTGGAATCTTGGNGTGTCTCCATTCTCCCGGGAAGTCTTGTGCTGTCCGATAAGGTGATTTAGGTACTAAAACCTGGCTTGTCCATTCTGCACGAGGAGAGGGGCTCTGTTACCAACACTAGCATATCACAACATTGCACATGCAAAAAATGTGCGTTTTCTTGTCCGAGTCTGTGAGTTACAGCTCCCGGAGAAGCAGCAGAACAGTGGCTCGAGGCTTTGAAGGCTGCTGGCTATATTGGTGTTTTCCATGGAGCACAAACTCCGTAGAGCTTGCCTTTAAACGTGGTTGTAAACTATACTGAGATAATCATCTCTGCGATAGACGCGCTGCTGGGAGGTCTCGTCCTGCAAATTGGCCAAGGAGGGTGTGAAGTATTCAGTGCTTGACGTGCAGTAGAATTTTATGTTTGCACTTCTAAAGATCTGCCGACTACTCCTGTAAAATTGAAATGACATAACTGAGACAATTAACGAATTCTTACTCCTTGAAAAAGTTGTTATCATCTGTTTTCACTCTGTGTCTTTAGCTGAGTAAGATTTAGAATCTGGTACAGGCATCCCAGAAATAGGCCTACTCCTGGTGGTTTTAGCACCCCAAAGCCATGAGTAAGGACAGCAGATATTTCTGAGCTTTGTCTGTCCTTCAGGTGACTAATTCAGGCTGCACTCTACTATGAGAGATAATTAGACTTACTTTTTTAACTCTAAAATCTCTTCAGTTCCGTACTCAGTGTACCGTTTTTATTTTGGTATAAAATCTGTTGTATATTGCTAAAACTGCAATGATTTAAGTCAGTACAATGGAGGAATTGCACTTGAGTGTGACAGCGAGAGGTTCGGGGGAGTTGTTTCATGTTGTTTCAGTTATGTAAATTGATTTTACACCTTTAATGATTCACTTTGTTTCCTGATTGTCGGCATCTGTGGTTAAGTTTTAAAGGATCTCTCAGCAGTGGTGGCAAAGAATGATCGTGCATTCCTCACCCCTGTACTTAAATATTGAAAGCTACAAACAAATGGGTTTGCTTTTATGCTTTTGTGTTGGTTTTGTTGTTTTTTTTTAATTCAAAGGCTGCGTCGGCAGCAAGTAAAGATTAAAGCTACTTGGGCAATATAGGTAATAGCTGAAATAGTTTAATGAAACATGCTACTTTGAAAATTAAAGCAGCTGAAGATATGTTTTGGATAAATGTTTGTATTTCCCTATTCTGAGCATGTTGACATTTTATGTTTTTATAGTGGTGGAAGAAGGATTCTGGGAGAATGGACTTTCCTATGAGTGTAGGACCCTGCTCTTCAAAGCAATTCATAATCTTCTGGAAAGGTAAGAAAAACTCTAGTGCTCTCAAATATTTCATTTTGATACTTAAAATCATACAGGATATCTATAGAGCATTTGTATTATTATGGATCTTAAACGACTTTTTTTTTAAATTTAGACCTTGAGTCCAAGAGAACAGGATAGAGATGGATCTCTTGAGTCATGACTGCTAATTTATCATAAAATGCTGTGCAAACTAATTAAACACTCATACAAACAATGATGTTGGTACATATTTCTGCTCGGATTTTTGCTAAGGAGCTGTTTTAAAAGCCAAAAAAAAGAGTTTTCACCTTCTTGAGGTGCTTAGAGAGGGTAATTGTACCTGACCTTCAGTGCCTTGATGAGGTTAAATGATAAATGTCTTAAAAGCGCTTAACTCTCTTCTCTCAATCATCCTGGTTACGTGCATGTTACAGTTTGACTACATTTGTGCACAATATTCAGGGTGAAGCTTAACAGTTCCTGACTCTGATGTGTGTGTGTATATATATATATATTTATATATATATATGACTTGACTGCAAAGTTATTACCCTTACAGCTTTTTCTTCTTACTCCNCAAAGTTATTACACTTACAGCTTTTTCTTCTTAATCCAGCTATCAACTCTTAAGGTTACTGAAGATTATCTTGTTCTTAGGCCTGTAGAGTGGAACGTGGAATCTTGGGCTATATAATTTTATTCTTTCTGCAGTTTTTCAGGTCATCATCGCCTTCTTGTATTACATCCTAGTTCTTCTTACAGATTTGGATATCTGCTCAGAATTAAATTGTCATTAGACTCTTCCCACTTTCTCTGAGGTTCTAATAATAATAATAATAATAATAACAACAAAATAGAATGCACCTTTGTGTTGCAGTAATTTTGCAGAACGCAGCCTTGGATATTTTTTCTTTCAGAAAATAAGCAAATGGAAAACACTTTCATCTTGTCTCATTTAGTGTCCTGTTTGCTTTGATGTAGATTTACTGGTAATGAGGTTTGCATTATGTTCCTGAGTCTGTGTTTCCATGGGGTGACCAAGTTACCTGTGTGCATGTCTGCAGGTACAAGGATTAGTTGTTGTATTCCCTATTTTCTATCCCATCAGTCACTTTAGGGGATTTTTATAAAAGTTGTAGGCTACATAGAATGAATAAAGGTATAAAAATTAAATTCCAAGTCTAGAATGTTCATTAGTTCTTTCGTAGCTTTATAGTATAAAAGGGAAAATTAATTTGATATGTGTTTATTAATCTGTGGTACCCAGCCAGCTGACTTTTAAGTGTAAAGTGGGTAATTTTGTTCTTTGTACCTCTTTAGACTTGTGAAATAAATTTAAATTTTTGTTTTTATATAACTTAATTGAAATCAGTTGGCAGAGTCGGCAGGACTGTTCTGTCCAGCTGTGACTGGAAAGTCTTTTCCTTTCAGCAGTAGTTGGTGAACGCACCTCAGGTGTTTGCCGAGAGCCTCAATTCATGTCACGATAAGCTGCTATGATTAATGTCACGATAAGCTGCTATGATTAATGTCACGATAAGCTGCTGTGATTAATGTTATGGTAAGCTGATCATGTCACGATAAGTGGTTACAACTCGTTCCACACTACTGTCTCTTGGACATGAGCACCTCCTCACTGCTCTCCTGATGACAATTTTTACAGTATCATAGCTGAATTTACTTGAAACCATTCACTTTTTATATATATATATATTTATTTTTTTTTGGTCTGACTTACCAAATCTGAACTTAACATCATAATTACTTCATTTAAAGTAATAGCAACATGTGTGCAGGCTTTATTAAATAGCACTTTAAACGTCAAAGCCCCATTATTTACCCAGTGTTTAGGAAAAGCCCCAAAGCTTAGGAAAAGTAAAGCAGAAGGCTCGATTCCGTTTCTGGTCCATCAGTGCCGGGGCTGGTGCCGGCGGTTGCGGCTTTGTGGGGTTTGGGGTTTATTTCGTGTTTATTTTGCCGGAGCCTGAGGGGGACCGGCCGTGGCGGGAAGGAAATGGCGGGAGGAGGAGCCGTGAGGGGGGAGCGGCCCCTCATGGTGGAGCCCGAGGGACCTGTGGGGGGACAGCACGGGGCAGGGAGGGAGGAGAAGCGTCTGCTTTTACCTAACCCTGGCAAAGGCAAGAGGAAGGGCCTTTATACAACTGATTGTGGGGTTATTTTTTTTGTTTGGTTGGTTTTTTTCCCCCTCAGTACCCACACTAACGATCAGTTTATGTAAATTGGCAATATAGAAAACATTAAAAGATCTGAGGAATGACTACTCAAAATATTACGGTGTCGTTTCGTAATGATTGGTGTGCCCTTGGCAGGTCATTTTTTCATGGAAAAATCAGAAATACAGGAGGTCAGGCGCCAGCGAAGCGCTGGAACAGCTGCACTGCTGAGGGAGGGATCGCCCAGCCCTGCGGAGGGAGACGAGCCAGGGCCTGCAGGGTGTTTCATGTCCTTATATCATTAAATAACTGCTTTTTATGACCATTTATTGGTTTTTTTTTTTACGCAAGTCCATTGTTACAGCTCACTGTGAAAGACTAGTTTGCCTTTAGTGCTTATACAGCAAAAATAACCATACTATCATTAACTGCCCACCCGGCCGCATCTGAGATCCGTGCTGCTGCAGGCATGGCTCTGATTTTATATGGGATTATTTCTTAAATAACCCATGATTTAGTTTAGCATGGAGGGTTGACTGATTTTTAAGGACAAATCTTCCCGTGAAGACTTTTTTTCTAGGAAAGCAGCATTAGTTTGAGGCAGTTAAACCTGCTGTGGTGAGACACAGCGATGTGACACACTGCACTGAAGTGTGTGTGTGATGAGAAGAGTTTATTACATTTTTTTGCTACTACAGATTATTTTCTTTAGAGATCTGATGTCAACTTCACAGACTTCCTTTTGTTTGTATAAAACATGCTGGCACTGACAGACTCTCTGATAGCAAATATTTCCTAGGGAAATAGTTGCTGAAGCTTTCCCCCCCCCCACCAATGTCTTTAGATCTCTGCTGGCTTAGCTTTCATATTCAGTTTAAGATATTGGTTATTTAACTGAACTGGATTATTTTTGCTTTAATTGAGAAAGTGCTGATAGAATTTTCTTCAGCTTTAACTTCGGAAAACCCTGCCAAGTTTATACAGAAAAATTAGGAGCGTATTAGTATCTATGTTGTCAGTCGTCCATTTCCTGTGTCTTCTAGGTATGCTTTTGAAGTGTAGATCACACAACTCTTCTGAGCCTTGCAGAATGTACTTGCCCAGAAAGTTTCATGTGATTTTTAATTTTTTTGCCTTTGTTTTGGCTAATCTCTAGCAGCTGCTATAGAAAGAAACTATTGGAAAACTTAGAAGAGTGGAAAAATCCAGTTCTTTCATCTAAATAAAAAATACTGAATAGATGTAAAATGTATGGGCAAGGCTTGCATATCACTTGTAATAGTGTATAAACCGCTAGCAACAAATAACCAGTTTTTCAGAATTTTTGAAGCATATTATTTACCTTACTGAAAAATATGCCTTAATTATGAATTTCTGTGTGTGGTCCCTTGGGCAGCATGTTCGAGTACATGTTTAATGTATGAGGCATACTCAGGGTTTGCAAATTGCTCCTGTGATTCATCTGCACAGGTGGACCTAGAAAGGCATCGGGCACTCCCTAACTCGTCCATTTAAATTGGGTATTGATCACTGCGTCCTCACTGTTGGGGCTTTTTTTTAGAGAGGAATATGCAGTTTCTAAAAAGAAACTGGAATTTCAAAGAGACCACAGAAAATGGAACTTATTGCTCTAATTTTGGTGATGTAGGAGTATATTTGATGGAGTGAGGTTTTCTGATAGAGGAAGCAGTAATTATGAAAGTTTCAGCACCTGAAATCATGCTGGGGATCATGTGAAGGGAAAATTGAATCATTGTTAATATTTCCTTAATACAATTTTCTATCATTCCTATACTATACCACATACATGCCAAAAATAAAGGAATGCATTTTCTTTGTCATCTCAAATCTGAAAGACTGAATGGAAAAGAATCAGTACTAATGAATGGCCTTTGTTCAGGAAGAGGAGTGTGGAAAATAGAATGATGGATCATTCAGCAAAAAGAGTAGCACAGAATGGGAAAGATTGTGGCAAAGATGAAGGGGAAGTGCACGTGTGAAGTTCAGCATCAGTGACAGTGTCATGAGATGGGACAGGGATTCTCTGTGACAGATGTGGGAAAACAGAAAGTGGAACCCAAAAGCTACAAACTTGTATTTCAATCTGATGGAAATTCAGCTGCCTAATCCCTCAGAGTTGCTGTCTTCAAAGACTCCTTTTAATTACACTTTAAGATGTAACTAGTAATTGTTGCTGTAATTGTTTTCTAGATGCCTGATGGATAAAAACTTCGTAAGAATTGGGAAATGGTTCATAAGGCCCTATGACAAGGATGAAAAGCCTGTTAATAAAAGGTAAGGAGATCTCTACATCAAGTCCTGCTCCTGTCAGTGTTGTGTATTGTGCGATGGTAATTTGATGCTGCATTTTGGTGGTAGTTTACCCACTTTTTTTGCCATGTAACAAGTAAAAACACAGACCCTATGTTCACATCAGTAATACATAGAAACCCATTAAGTAAGTTTTCAGGCCTTGTTATGATAATTTAAGATAAGAAGGCGAGGTTGGTATTTATCCATTAGCTCCACAGAAATGTCACATTTATTAATATCTTTTGAGCAGCATCTGCCTGTTCCTCTCATTATACAACAGAATTGCAGGCAGTTATAACGAATTATTTTAATTTCTGGACACTAAACCCCAACCTGACATTTTAAGCAGTAGAATAAGTAGTCTATGGATTTCCTGATTTATTTTCTTTAAAGATGCCACCCTCGATACACAGCTTTCCCTGCTCAGGCAGGCTGACAAATCAGACCTATAGGAGTGATTAATGTGCTTCTCCCACAGCAACACAGCCATGGAACAGGGGTAGCTAGCTGGCTCCACTGCTCGCTGCTATTTCCTCTCCGAGCTCTAAAGGTTACAATGTTCTCAGATCTTCTGGTACTTGCATTTATAGTCATCTGCTAAACAAGTTCTGTCAAAAATAATCTGAGTTAAGCTGAAACACAGATTTTCTAACGGGAATCATTTTGACAGAACTGGGTTAGGAAGTGACTAAACACGCAGTTATGCTGGGAGATTTGAAGGTAATGAGCAGTGGAGATGGAGTGGGGTGGCAACTTCTTCATCCATCCAGCGTAGCTGCAGTCACACGGCATCTGATGGCCGGGTGGGGACAGGTGGAAATCATCCTGCACATCAGACCTGTCTTCTTCTCCCTCTCATCTTGGTCTCACTGCCAGGTTTAGCTGCAGAAATGTTACAGTGCAATGCTACAAACCATTGGCTTCCTTCTGTAGCAGACTTGGTGCAAACCAGCTGCTTACAAACACCATTTGGTTTTGAGAGAATGCAGGAATTAAACATGTATTTGTCTCCTTTCTAAAACCTGAAAGGGTTAATGTAGCATGGAGTTATCTGTTTTGTTACTGTTTACTTTGTGGCTGACACTGTGTGTGTGTAACCTTTGATTTCGCATCGATCTCATGGCAAGGAGCCATGGAAAGGTCCAGGTTTTTCTGTACCTTCCTCTGTCCTGGCTATGTGTAACCACCTTTTTCCCTCGTGTTTTCTCTGCTGCTTTTCTGATCATACCAACATCAGCTTAATTTTCTGGAAGATTAATTCCCTAAAGGGACGTAAGTAGGGGTCAATTCCAGTTTCTGGAAAAGAGAGGCAGCTCCTTTCAGCAAAAGCTGTTTGTTTTATCCACGTCACTGCAGCCTGAGTGCTCAGATTAAATGTGCTTGTGAGTCTCCTGCCTGTTCCTGGTGTGTATCAATTTAATAAATTAAGCATCTGATACAGTAGATGATGTCTGTCAAAAACAGCAGCAGCACTGGCGTGGGAGGTAATATCACCTTAGAATTCTGACAGATTAATAAGTCCTGTGTCTGATTTACATGTGTGTAACACCAAATCAAGCTGCACAGTGAGGGCTCTGTAAGGGATAGTTGCATTTGTAAACAGAAGTGCAGTCTGCACATAAAGAAATCTGGCCTGGAAGATGTCACAAAACCTGTGTTCATGTTGAACTCAGTTTGTGTTTGAAGTATTCCATGTGTAAATCTGACACTGAGGATTTCAGGGTTGGAGAGTGCGCTCTTGATTTGAAGAAGATAATGTTTGTTGTTGGTTTGGGTGTTGGTTTCTCTGTTTATTTTTATAAAGTTCTTGTCACTATAGATCCTTTGGATATGCACCATTTCAAAAGTGTTTATTTAGCAACAATAATTATGCCTAATTTGAAATAGGTTTTGTGTTGTTTCAGGTTGTTAATTTTTTTGCTATAAAGATATCATTGATAACTAATCTTATTGAAAGATTGCGGTAAAGACTGCGAAAGTGGACAGTAGAGTCAATTGTGGGCAGTAGCAACAAGTAGCAGGAAGCTTTGGGGACTAATCTGTCCAGACACCTCTTATTTAATCTTTTAAGCTTTCTTTCTCAGCATAGCACAAAAAGCTATCTTCACAAATTGATTAATGTTAATTCCAGATAAATTCTTTGTGGAGCTCTTGCTCTAACAGCAGCTTGTTCGAGATAAAGCAGTAAGGAGCAGTCACAGGAAAAAGAGGCCAGCTGAGGGTGTTTAGGTATTTTAACGTAAGACCTTCATAACCAAAAACCTGGCATTTTAAAGCATATTACTTAAAGCCATGTTATTATAGAAAGTAATAGAAATAAGTTGCATGTGTGTACAGTGATCAGATGGAAGTCTGGGAACAGGCAATCCCTGTTGAAAACACCTGCACTGTTCTCCATGAGTGTGGAAAGAGCTCTGGATGGATACATCCCCCCCCTTGAATGGTGGAAACCAGCAGGTGTCATTCTGCTAAAGAAATAGAACCAGCTCTGAAGTCTGCTTTTGTACTTTTTCACTTGTGGCAGAGTTATTCATCTCAAATTTCCAATGGCCAGAGTTACTAAGGCCATTTCAGGAATACACAGAGAAGTCCTGGGCTGGGTGTAAATGAACAGGGAAGGAGTTAAAAGTCACGGGCTGGCTTTCAGGGAGTAAATTCCTTCAGGGCCTGTGGTTTTTGTGAATGGCATTAAAGGAGAAGGGCGGGAGGGCTGTGATTTCAGAATGAAGTCAAAGATGAAGTGGAGCATGGCAGTGGCCGTGACCTACTTATGCTGAGATGTAAGAGGGAGGCCTAGGAACAACAGAGGGCCTGGCCTGCCTTCCCAGGCAGTGCTGGGAACTGAGTGCAGGATGAGCTTTCCTGCTCTTCCAGGAGGGCTGGAGGAACAGCAGAGGGAGTTGCAGACAGATCCCTGTACGCTTGTGTTTTGTTTTGCTTTCAGTGCAGACCAGATGCTTTTGACAGGAAATTTAGTGCAGAACTTGTGGGTTTCCTTTCCCAAGTATCTTCCGTATTATGTGTCACTTCCTAAATAATTCTACACATTTTATTGTCATACCACAGCAATGTGTTTAAAATAGGTTTCACACTACTGATGGGAAGTGGCAAACTTGATTATTTTTCTATGCAGCTTTCTAAAGGAGCCCAAGATGTTTGGAGTTCACAGTACTTGTCTGATCCAAGGCATTGGTAGTGCCTTTCACTGTGTGATGAAAATTCATTCTCACAGTCTATATGGGGTGGGGTTTTTTTTAGTTTTGGAAAGCACCACAATGAAGTGTTAAACAACTTACTGGAAAAAAATGATCACTGTCTTATGTAAGAATATTTGCTGATTGTTTTAGTGATTGTTTTCTTGGTGTGTAGGAAATTGGGGGGAAAATCAGTTTGTTTTGAACTGTATGAACAGCTTGTTAAGCTGTTTTTAATTAAATTCAATGTAAAGAACATGTGAAAAAGTAACTGTTGTGTTTTGTAGCTTAAATAATTTGTGGGTCACCCCCTCTTCCAAAAGTGTGCTGGTTTTTTTTGGCCTGAAGAAGAAAACTACTCCATCAGTAGAATATTTAGAATTAGAGCTCGTTCCTCTCCTTGTTACTCAGTGAGAAGGCTGACAGGTAGGAATAGGGTTTAGGCAGCCCCTGTGCCTTCTGTGAACCAGCATGGATGGGGCAGTGGGATTGCAGTCAGGCTGCAGGGACGTGCAGCTCTTGGATTGCAGTTCTAAACAAGTTTTTGGCTGTCACTGTCCCATACTGACAACCTCGTGTGATGTGCTGGAACACAGAAATCTCTGAGTTACAAGTGCATGGGTGTCTTAATAAATATCCAGAGCATTCCCATGTCAACTCTCCTCCTGTAGACCTGATCCAGGAATTTTTCCCTCTGTAACAGAGCTCAGTCAGTGCATCCACAGCCAGTTTTGCTCAATAGCTGTGTTCACTTCTCTGTGAGCATCAAAACTGGGCATTAAGCAGTGCCATCAAAACCTCAAGACTGCAGACACTTAGAGCACTGCTTCCTCTCTCAGATCCTTGAAATCATCATTGCCTTCAATTTCCTGGGAGTAGCCATAGGCCTCATCCAAGGAATACCTAAATCAGTGATACCAGAGTTGACACTGAGCATGGTTGTGAGCTGCATTTGCTTTGTGCCATGCCAGGAACTCCTGCCAGTCAGGTCAGTGTCTTCACATGCAAACATCAGGTTTGGGGAGCCCTGGAGAGGAACTGCTGTGCCAGGAGCAACTGGGAAACTACTAGTGGAAGCACCTTGGCTGAATCCCACACGGAGCTTGGCTCCTGGCACAGATAATGTCTTCTGGCAAATGGCACTCAGGTGTTTCATTGCATGGTGACATAGTGCAGTAAAAGCACAGTAAAATAAGTTGAAGTGATTTATTTAAATTTTTATGAAGATTTGGATTTCTCAGCTGAGAAAAAGTAACTGATTTTGCGTGTACAGTTTGCTGTGGTACAGTGAGGAGCGTTTTATTTCCTTGACTTTGAGAAAAAGAAGTCTTATAAATTACTTTAATTCTGCACATTTGTGTACTTGTATTTTAACCATCTTAAAAAATTCTGTAATGTGATCATATATGTTTCTTGAAAATGGTGTCTAGTGATGCTATAGTAATAGATATGTACAGTATTGCCAACACCATTATACATGAGGAAAGAC
Organism: Aleadryas rufinucha; assembly: GCA_013397815.1. Lineage (NCBI taxonomy): Eukaryota > Metazoa > Chordata > Aves > Passeriformes > Aleadryas > Aleadryas rufinucha. The sequence goes on along the minus strand of VZTH01003906.1, from coordinate 57,030 downwards.
TCAGCAGGAAAATAATAAAAATCAATCTGACTTAATTTTAAATAATGTATTCTTATTCCTGACTTGTCAAAATAAATGTGATAGAAATACGGAGGAATAAGAAATACCGTGTATTTTCCAATAATTCTTCCTACCTCTGTAAAAATAAGCTTTTCTATTTCAGTTTAAGAGGCTTAGTTCCCAGAGAAATATTTTCATATTTTCAAGGTTTAAGTTCTGAAATGTTATGTTCATCTTTGCTGAATTTCTTCTGAGGATTACTTATGGTTTCAGTAAAACCATACACCAAGCTGGTGTGTTATATCTGTGGCTGGTGTTATTTTAATTGGTAATCTTGTGTGTGCTAAAGCTGAATTAACTCTTACTTACTCTGAAATATTGTGTAGTGTACTCAATGTAATATGGTCTGCATTCATATTTTAACAGAAGGGATAGTTCTAAAATAAAGATTTTAAAATAAGTGTTTTCACATGCATTTTTCAGGCAAAAGCTGGAAGTATATCAAGGTGATATCAAGGTGTTCTTAACATCAACATGCTTATGTTTATAGACTTTTTCAAGTAATTTAATATCATTTTATTCAAGTATATTAATCTAATACCACTAATAAATAGAACATATTTTTATATTTTATAGGCAAAACAGCAAAATATTATTAACAGCTTAGGGTTACTTAGGATACTATTAAGGTGATTTGGGAAAATGCTATTCAAGCAACACCTTTTTAATAACTATTATCTATTCTTATGTATGCTACTGGTAGTCTTGGATTATTTTGTGTATTCGTATTCCTGGAATCTTGTATGTAAAATTATTGATTGAAAATGTTAGCATACTGTGCAGGAAAAAAGCATTTTGGACTAAAAGTCTCAATGTTCTTGTGCTTTATCACCAAAGTAACCTTCTAGATAAGCTATAAATTAAGGGGTATTCATTTTCAGTTGTCTTTTTATTGGTTTTTTATTTAATAGTGAAAATAATAAACCAATATTTTCTAGAAGCTGGTAAGAACCGTGCTCGAGCATGCTGTACAACTCTGGTTGCCTGTATGAAATGTGTGACCCAGTTTGCAGTGGCTGTGCCCAGCTGTGCATCGGGGTGTGGGGCCGGCCTTTGTGTGGTGTCCTTCAGGAGTGGAACCGAGCAGCTGGGGCAGGGACAGCTCCCACCGAGGGCTGCCGGCCCCAGCCTAAGGGCCCGGCCTTTTCATCTCCTTTCCTGGCTAAAACCATTAAAAACACAGGGGCAAAGGCACCCCAGGCACCGATTCTTCAGGTTCCTAACCCCTTGCCAATCAGGATAACGTCCTGGGAACAATAGAACGGCTCCCTGCATGGGGTCATTGGTGAGATGTCACTGGAGCTGGGCTTCCCATTTGCTGCATATCCCCACTTCAACCAATTCAGGTGATGCTGTGCAGTGTCTTACCCTGCTGTTTGCTGAGGGCATGGAGCTGAGCCAGCCAGCTCAGCTAAAGCAGCAGGGATGTTGGGAGGTGTGCTGGGGGCCGTTCAGTTCTCTCATAGCTTGTGTTTTGGTGACAGGAGTGAGGTAGAAATTTGCTTCTTCACAAATGCACCCTTGTCTTGATAAGAGAGGTTCTGTTACTGCAGTGAGCTCCTTGTCCGGGTGCAGCGCTATGTCAGTGCTGCTGCTGCAGCTGGTGGGGCACTTGCAGGGTGTGTTTGGAGTGCCTGTGTGCCTCTGGCAGCCAGCAGGCAGACCGGGGTCCCTCCTGCCACGCAGGAATTCCCAGCCTGAGGCAGCAGGGTGTGCAGCAGGATGGACACTCACAGAATCAGCTGGTGTGGCAGTCTTGTAAAAGCATCTTTGTAAACTCCCGGTGTTTGGCTCCTTTGTGAGCTTCCGGCACAGGAGACAGATACTCCTGACCAACGTCCACCAGTCTGAAATGATTTGGTAGCACAATTCTCATCCCTTTCTGTCCTGAGAAAGAAGAATTCCGTTGTGCTCAGTGCTTCCAAAGGCACCCTGTATTCCTGGGCTGTGCTGGAGCCAGGACAGACGTTCAGGGTGCTGTCACAGAGTGTCACAGTCTGACTTTTGTGAGGTGCCCGAGACTCTGGATTGCCTTTTTCCCCTCTGAAATACTCTGAATCCATCTCTTTTCAGTGTGTATTTTTAACTACCACCTCCTTGTAGGGTTTTGAGGAAGCCAGGATATACAGGATGTGTGTGTTAGGGTATATGTTTCCATGTGTTTCCTCTTTTACCATTTGAGGGGATGTGCTGGCACATACTTTTGTGGATTCCAGTTTATAATGCAGAAGAGTTGTCTGTACTGTTTTGAAGTTAAAGATCTTTTTTACTGATGTAATTAATGTAAACTTACAAATATATAAAGCTGCTCTAGTAATCTTTAACTTCTGGATGTTGTAAAACCTACCCTTGTAGTTATTTTTTCTGGGCAACATAATTTATATATACAGATATTTATATATATATATATATATATATATGAGGTTACTGGAATACCTATATATTTGCATTATTTAATGTAATTGCGAGATTATTTTCACATTTTTATAACTTTTAAAAAATATGGTTATTTAAATGGTTGAAATATTTTGGACAAGGAGCATACAAAAGGCAGGTAGTTCAAGTAGATAAGAGTTGCCTAGTTCTCTGTTTCTTTTCTTTTTCATGCCTTATTTTTATTTGCGTAGTTTTGAAGTGACTGAGTATCTTCATTAAGTGTTTTTGGGTACATTTGTGTCAGGTACTTGAACTTCAGTAATTATATATGAAGCCTGGCTTAATCAGGACTTGGTGACCAATTAGTGCAGTCCCACTAAAGTTTAAGCTCCTTTTCTCATTATACACTCAGTACTGGCACTGTGTGTAAAGGATAAACGAAGTGCCCCTGATGTGCTGTTAATGAGATTTGTCAGGGCTCCCAGTTGCACTGTCTGCCAAACACAAGTGTTGTCACTTACTGTATCAGTAATGAATTGACTTAAGGGCTTCTGTAGATATTTAGAGGGCCTTCGTTTGGAATACTTAAATCTGTTGCAACTCTAATTGTGGGTGCAGTGCAGCTCTGCTCCCTGTGCTGCAGGAACCTCCAGGAGCAGCAGAGAATGGCTTGCCTGGGTGTGTGAAAATCAGGCTGCGTTTGGGCCTTAGACTGACTTAAAATCCTCATATATGGCCTTGTGAGTTCTGCAAAAATGGTGGCACTACAGGGTTTGTTTTCAGTCCAATTCAGGAGTAAATACACTTTCTCATATTCAAAAACAAGATTGGTGCCCAAAGCAAAAAAAATCTTAAATCTCTCTCCAAAAATAGGAGAGAAAACTTCAATTGAAAGCAATTCCATTGAATTATTTCTGTCAACAATAACACCTTTTTAATTTATTTTTCTGATACTTTTATACCTCTTTAAAATAACTTAATCTTGAAATAAAGCTTTGTTTTACAACTGTTACGTAGGTTATTTATTCTTGAAGTCTGTTTTCTGAGACTTGTTACCTTAAAAATTTTTGCAAACCCTTATTTTCTGAAGACTCAAACTAAAATGGTGACGAGGGAATGGTTTTAAACTGAAAGACAGTAGGTTTGAATGAAATGTTAAGAAGAATTTGTTCCCTGTGAGAGTGGGGAGGCCCTGGCACAGGGTGCCCAGAGAAGCTGTGGCTGCCCCTGGATCCCTGGAAGTATCCAGGCTGGACGGGGCTTGGAGCACCCTGGGATAGTGGAAGGTGTTCCTGCCCATGGCAGAGAGTGGAACAAGTCCTTTAAATACTGCAAAATAATGTAATTTTTTTTACATGATCCATTAGGTGTTGTGCAACCAGGTCCCTTCTTTAAGAAATCCTCAAATGATAGGATATAAATGGGCTATTTTGTGACTGCTATGCAGAAAAAAAAGTTATGGAAATGCTTATTTTTAAACACTAATTGTCTGGAACCGTTTATGAAGTTGAGCAAAAGGTGCATTAATCTCCTAGATGCTTGTAGTGTTTTAACTTACTAAAAGGTCAGATTCAGGATAATGGCACAGCTTTAAAGCAGCTTTGGTATAAATTTACTGCTGGTTTAGAAGACAGCAAACTTGAATGAACACTTGGTATATCCTATATAATCTAAATAAGGCTGTATAACCCAATTCTTCTGTGTGGGCCTATAACACAAACAGACCCGTATGTGAACAATGAACAGGGAGCTGTAGGGCAGCCTTTCCAAGGCTGAAGTGAACATTGCAGAGGACCAATCTGCTGATACAAATAATTACACAGCAGATTCATCTTAAAATGCATCACCATTTGTGAGCTCTCTTGGCAACTGAGAAAGCAAAATTCTGAATTATGGCTCCAGTCTGTTGGTGAGAGGACAGGAGTAATGCTCACCGCTTCTCCCTTCTGTTTGCTTCCACTGGCTCATTCTCTTCTCCTGCATAATCACTGTAACCAAACTCTCTCCTGAGCTGAGCAATATTTATTTTTAAACCTGCCTAGAATGGGAGGAGCTGCAGTTGGAGCGGTTATGTTTGGTGGGACAAACTGGGTAGAGTAGGATTAGTGAAGTGCATTAAGAAGCCACTGGTTGTTATTCTTGGATGCTCTCTCTGAGTTTAGCAAGAAGTACTGACTGGTGACAGGGCTTTTACTTTTCCTCTCTGAGAAATTGCATATGGTTAAAAATAGCTTTTTCATTGGAAAGAGTGGGGCAGGATGGGGAGGGAGGGAGAGCTTCTGGCAACGGATGTGTGATCCACTGCCTCCGTACCTCCCTCAAACTGGGAGTTTGGGGTGAATTGTTGAAGAATTTTGCCCTTTGAGGGCAAACCTTCAGGAAAAAGCCTCTTTTCTTCCTGCTCTGAGTTGCAGAGCACACCTTGTTCCTTCAGTGTGAGCTCTGCACAAGTACCTGTGGCCTGAGCCGGAGGCAGGGTGAGAAGCATGTGTGGAGCAGGTCCTTTCTCAATCCCAAATGCTGGGCAACTCTCAAGTGCTCTCACTTGGGCAGAGAAGTGACTTTATACGTTCTGAGTGTGTGCACTTAGGAAGTTGAGAAATCCTGGACAAGTGACTGGATAACATTTTGGAAACAAGAACTGGATTCTCCAGCAGTGTGTGGGTCTGAGCTGTCTGGATTCCCTCGAGGTAGGACAGACCCACTTGTCTGGACCCACATGTGGGCAGTCCTCTGCTTCACGGTCATGGCACAGTGTATTTATTTATGTCAAGTTTTCTTTCTGAAAAATCAATAAGCATAAAATGTAGCTGTAATAAATCAGACTGCATTTAGTCTCTTGGCTCTACCCTGATAATAAAGCTAAGAGTGGGTAATTCCTGAGGAGCAGACCTTTTTTCCAGGTGCCCAGCAAAACACACTTCTAGCATTGCCAAACTAATCCTTGGCAATACTGTGCTTGATGCTGCCATCTACTGCCATCAGGTCTGGTGATGCAGCAGAGGTCAAACCACGGCTTTTCTCTGTGCCAAAACGTGTGGTCCTGACTCCTCTGCTGTAATGACACCTCTGCAGATTTGCTGTTACAAGGCTTGGATGTGGATACTGTTCTTCAGGATGGGAAATACTGCTTCTGGACTAGCTTATGTGTGTTACAGAGAGTTTGCATTACACAGGGAAAGGGCTCTCTATGTCCTGACACTGTGTGTATAGAGGTGCCTCAGTGAGTGTTTTGGTCAGGGTTCATCGGCCCAGGAAATTGCAGATGAAGTATCCTGTGATCCCAGGCCACGCCTGTGGCAGTGCTGTTTGATCCCTGGTGATCTATAAGGAAAAACCCAACAGGAATTCCTCATGCATCATTGGATTTAGCAATGCCTGTGTGAAACCCTCCTGTGTGAGACTTGCAAGGTATTTTCTTCGTGCAGGAGTAGGCTTCCCCCTTTCCCTCCACCCTTTCTTCTTACCTTGTTCAAGTTTTCTGTGGATTTCTGAGAACCAGTCCAGATTTGGACTGAAAAGCAGTTTTCTTATGGTGCATTGTGTAATGATGGTCATCTTTAAGTGCAGCAATGCACTGTTAGACACTGGAATATTTGGAAAAATTGAAACTTGCATGGAGGGCAGTTGCCTTCCCCTGATTTTCTGTCAGTCTGAATGTCATGGTGACAATTTTTGGAGTTTCCTCCCTGGGGGAGTGGGAGGGGGAAGGCATTCAGGAGAGAAGTGGGAGCTGTGGGTGCCTATGTGAAGGATTCAAGGACTTCCAAAATATGGTCCCATGATTGATGATGTGACATGGCAGAGTGAGAGACTCATGCTGATGGCCAGAATGTCTGCAGGCATGGCAGGACTGTGGGGAGAAGAATCTTGAAGGACAAGGTGGTAATGCAGGGGTGGATTGAATTTCCCACCAGCCAAGGGGATTTTCTGTCTCCTGAGGAAAGCAAGCTGCAAAAATTACTTTGAGGGATCTCATCTCTTTTTAATCTCTTCATGTTACCAGCTGTTAAAGACACGGGGAACTGCAAGTGTTTTTTGGATGATGATGTCAGTACATCTAATTATATAATTTCCATCTGCTGACTGGAAAGCTGATGGAGAAGAGCTCAAGGAAGAACATTAAAATATCTTCCTTTTTTTTCCTCGTTGAAGGATCCAACAGTCTAAAATATGGCACTGGATGTCTAATGTACAGAACTCTCTCTTTACTAGTTTTCAGATTATGTAGAAACGCATCTATGTGCACACAGTGTTGCTGAAAGCACGTTTAGATCTGACATTTTGGAGAGCAGTTCCCTAGGACAGGGACATACAGGGAAATTATTTACTGCCCTGCCCAATTCCTAGAAAAAGATTTAATTTAGGAAGGAGCCTGAAGAGTATCAGATTCTGCCTACTTTGGCCCCAGCCATGAGACAGATGTAGCATTTGGCCAAGTCAGATAAAAATCAGTGTAATACAGTCATTCTGGGCATTTCAGGAAGCTGCCTGCGATTATGTGTTTCTAATTTCTTAAAAAGAAATATACCCAGATCCTCTTCCTAAGTAATCCCTTACCATAAAAATTGTCTCCAGCAGTGGTCAGAAGTGGGACAGCTCAGGGAAGACTCTTCAGATCATGCCAAGAATTCAGTTATTTTTCTGTACACTCGGTCAGGTTCCTGCTGGCTTTGACAATACAACTTGACATATTTTTGTGTTTAACAACTGTTGATGAATTTTTCTTTTGTGCATTTAATTGAGTTTGAACCCACACAGAATTTCAGCTTACATGAATACTTGTTGGTAATTAATACCATAGCTCATCTATGCAATGGGTGGAAAAAAGTTTGGGATTTTTGGTTTAATTTTTTTCATTCATTAGTGTACTCTTAGGGCTCCTACTTCGTGTGTGAAGGAGAGAATATAATTCTCTTTATCCTTTTTTGTCTCAAGCCTTTTGATTTTAGTACACATCTGCCCTCTCCCTGTTCAGTTCATGTCCTTCACAATGAAAACTCCTTATGTTCTTTGTATGGAATTATTACTATTTTTGCCTCCTGCTCCTTTTCTTTATGTTTATTTATATTGAATTTAATTTGTGGGGGGTTTTGGTGGGGGGGCTTTCCCTGTTGGTTTTTTTTCTTTCCCCTCATCCAGTGTCTGACTTCTCTGAATTTGTACTACAGTTCTTTGCCTTGAATTCTAGTTTTCATATTTTTCCAGTATCATAATCAGAGCAGAATTTGTTTCTGTGCTGTTTGCCTTCTTTTAGTTCTCATTATTTAGCCTTAATAATTGTGACATCTCTTTTAAATGCAAAGTTAAGTCAAGGACTGTGTCTCAATGCTGGAAGAAATCAAAGAGGGCTAAGTGATCTCAGGAGAGGCACTTAAGTAGCTGTAGTGTTTGTATAAGTGAGAGAATTAAAAGAACTAATTAAAGGAGGCTGGAGCACTTTATGAACTGCCCACACAGACCTGTTTAATACAGTTCAGTCCAGACCTGTAGTACTTGATGGTAAAAATGAACAGAGAAATAAATATCTCACTGATGTTTGTTAGCACAGAAAATGCTGTTCTAAATGAAGGAATTAAATATAGTGAACCAGTTGCTTGAGAAATTCCACTGGCCAGTGAGTTTGACTGTGCATTCCCCCATCCTGTGCATCACATGTTCATTTTATTTACAGGAGATGGCACTGTCAATGACACCAAATCTCTCATCTTCTGTTGTAGTGGCTGTTTTCTGTAATACAGGGTGCAGTGTAGCAGGATTTGCTGTTGTACTTCATTATTCTTAAGGCCACTCTTCTCACAAATCCGTGATTGTTCCCAATCGTGACACACACACACACACAGAGGTAATTTCAACTGCATTTCCATTTCCCTTTATGTAGCATTTATGATCTTTGAAGATTCATTTTGGATGTAAATTACCAGTTCAAGAGTATAAAAAGAGAAATCTATTTAATGTTCCAATTTTGAATGACGGTTTTGCATGAGTGGAGATGATTTACTTTGAGTTGAAAAATAAACCAGTCAATCCTTTTACAATACACTGTCACAATAGAGATCTTGAAATAAGAGTGTTAGTTTGGTGGGGTTTTGTTTTGCTCAATTTGCAAACTGCAAACCACTGTTTTGAGACTGGGCTGACTTTGGTCTATGGCACGTTGTCCTGAAAATTCTTTTGATTATATATTTATATTTAAGGACACCTCCATGTACTGCAGCTTTGTCATTTGTGTGGTATTACAGAAAAATCGAAGTCTCCTGGAGAACAGATGGACCAATAAAGTCTCTACCAAACCTCCATACTTATTTTAGAAGCTATTTCTGGTACAGTGCAATCAACAGCAACAAAGAGCTAAAAATAGCAGTGCTTTATTTTAGGCTGTCCTGATGCCTCTCTGCTTTTCTGGCAGTGTGCTTTGTGTCACTGACGTGCTCGTGTGACCTGTCTGCTACTTGGAGGTGGATTTTTGCAATCTGCTCCCTGTTTTGTTCTGAACTGCTCTAATAAAGCGGAGCACACAACTTCCTTGCTGTAAAACTCTGGAGATTAAACAAGGAAGACTTGGCTTGCACCAGTTCTGGAGCCAGGGGATGTTCTTCTGTCCTCACCATGACAGGTTACAAGAGCTTTGGGGATATACAGTTGGTTCACACTTCAAGAGTTGCAGGGGTCTTTTAAGAAGGTTCAGCAATATTCTTTAAATGAAGATGCTGATAATTTGAAGAAATAATTTGGACCAAAGTCTTTTAAAAATAATGGTATTTTCTGTAAGTGTTAAAAACCAGTGAGAATCACAACTGAAGTCTAATACTTATGCACATGGCAATGTTGTAGTAATTTCACCTGTCCTTACTCTTTGCAGATACATCCTGCACTGGAATTCCACTGCTTTGTTTGAAAAAATACTGAGCTGACTTTATTGATGTGATTTTACTGTTAAGCTTTTAAATATTATTACTTTTTCTAAAAGTCTCTATAAAAGCCAGTCGAGTGAATTTTTACATACTGCGTTGGTAGCGTGTTAAACCAAATAAATAGATTAAAGCAGTTTATAGTAAAAAGCATGCTGGAAATGTAAACATGTATTAAGCAAGACAAAGATGTGGTTAGTTACACACACCAACCAACCAGGAGATCACAGAGAAGCAGCCCTATTTATTAAACAGTCAGATGGCACTGCAAAATAGTATCAGTGTCATTCTGCCAAAAGCAGCAGATTGCCACCTGGGCTGGGTGAAAGAATCATCTCTCTGCTACTGTTCCAAAATCTGCAAGAGATTTTTATGTTGTAGTTAAAAATCTTGTGTTTGGAGGCAGTTAATAGCATCTCTGCCATTTAATGTGCAGGTAGCTGCTTGTAGGGTTTGCTGGCACCATTAGCACCCACTTCATGTTTCTGTCAGTGGGAACTGGGCATTATTTATTTCTTCAAGATCCTGCTTGGTGTCTTTTTCCATCTAACAGCAACCAATTGCTTTTAAAATCTAGCTCTGAAGTTGGTTGGTGATATAAGTCCTGTGTTCAGTGAGTAAAGGTTATTAAATCCAACTGAGGGTTTGTGAGATTTAGTATTTTAAATGCCTGAGTAGGTTTTCTTGACCAGTAGTTCAACTTTTTTGAGAGTTCTATGTGAAAGCTTTAATTTTGTCACTCGTGTTTGCTTTCCTTTGTAGCTTCTCAAGTAATTCCTGTTAAATGGGTGAGGATTATCCACCTGTTTCTGACAGTGGCAATAGAAGTACTTATTTGTTGAAGTGTTTCATTATGGACAGAATTATTTAACTCTGCATTCATGGAGCTGTTTGTGTGCATGTGCACATAATCCCAAGGACAATTTTTCTGCACACAGTTTCTGTCAGCATGTTAGAGAATATGGTTTGTGGGCAAAACCCCTGAGCTGACACGCGGCTCTTCCTGGCTTTCTTGTTTTGAAACAATTCTGGAGCATCTGTCATTGTTTCACATAATTTCCTGTAAAGCTGCCTGTGGCAGTTGCACTCATTCTTTATTACCCAGGGGCTTTGCAAGCTATAAAATAATGTATCTGACTACCTAATAGCCTAATATTCAGCCTTCCCAGGAGAAGGGGGAGTGGAAAGCTGGTTTTACTTTCTTTTTTGCTGACCATGCAAACCTGACCCTCGATGAGGTGCTTTTATCCGTGTTGTCAGTCAAGTCAGAGGATTTCCTGTGATAATGGCTTTTCGAGCTGGGAGATGGCTCCTTCCATGCTCCAAAGAATGGCTCTGATCAAATGAGATTCAAGTTCTGCCTTGATCCAAATGGCACATCTGCATGTGATTATCTTTTTAACAACCCCTTGGTTTTTTGCTTTGTTTATTAGTTTAGAGGCCCTTTATACTGAAATAAACTGTAAAAGCAGTCCAAAAATGTGATGCCTACGGATGCTGGACTGTGCCTGTAGGATCCTTGCTGCATGTGCACACACATTACATCATCTGTGCATAGCTATAGATAGATATGTGCTGCTCTTGTTTTTAACTAGGTTTTTTGTTAAGGAGGATAATTTTCAGATATTTTTAGTTGAAAACCAAAATGCTTATACAGAGCTGCTTTTCTGTTTTGTAGTTGAATAAATGAATGTTTTTTCTGTAGAAATTTTTCTATAAAAACTGAAATAACAGCAATTAGAATTAATTTAAATTTCCTAAGCCTAATGGAATTGCTTTAAGATCAATATGTGGTGAACACTTCACTCTTAGTTCATTTTGCATGACAACAGTTCCATTGGGGTTACTTACAAAACCTTATTTAGGTATGTTTGAAGAATTAAATTACGCTTGTGTGAATTGGGGCTAGAAAACCCCAACCACAGACCTACTGTACCAGTACACCCTAAAACTTGATGTTTTCAACTACAAACAAACCCCAAACACAACAAAAGACTTGTCCTAACATATTAAAAATCATAGAGCAAAGGAATACTTAACCACTGTTTAGGTTTTTGTCTTTCAAGTGAGTTTCTTGGAAATACAAAAATGTTGCTGTAGGTTTGAGAGAAACCCGGTGAGCAATGACAAGTGAAGTGAACTGGTGAGAGCAGTGCTCAGGAGCCAGGGTTTGGGGGTGAACTCCTCTCAGGGAGCACCACCAGCACCCGTCGGTGCAGGGAGTTCTGAGCTGGGGGAAAGCAGGAGCTGGGAGCTGCAGTTTGAGTGGCTCAGCTGCACCGTCAGGTGCAGAGGATTGTGTGTGAGGTCTGCTAATTTAATAGTGCTCTGCCTCCTTCCCTGCAGTTGGATTCCTTCAAGTTCTTATTTAAAAAACACTTGAGCTGCACATAATTTCGGACTATCGCATTCCAGTGAAGCCGTTGGAACCACATGATTGTTTAAAGCTCCGTCCTGCCTTCCCTGTCTGGCTGAATTAGGGTACATACAGTCTTCATTTGTACATTCCAAACTCATGAGCAGCTTCAAAGAGATTCTTTTCCCAGCCTGGTCTGCTGCCAGGGATCCTCCAGCTTTGTGATCTGAATGTGGAACCGTGGCTCTGGTTAAAATTGGGTGACTTTTGGCCTGTGTCCTGAGGGAGGTGTTAGCTATGTTTGGGATAGAAGATGGTGGGATGGGAGGGCTTAACCAGCATCTAAGTGCCTTAATTCACTGCTGGACTTTCCACTTGCAAAGCACCTCAGCAATCCTGAATGGGTGTTAATAAAACCCCTCCTGCTGTACCAACACATTTAGAAACAGGAACTGTGTATTCCTGTCCTTCTGTCCTGTGCTAAATGCTTATATGCACATGGTTTTGTGATTAATGTATCTGATACCAGCCATGCACCTCTGCACACTTGAAACTTCCCACCGTGACATGAGGTTCCAAAGTACACGGTGTGTTTGCCTGGGTTTCCTCACAGGATGAAGGGAGTTTGCTGCTTCCTCCCTCCTCCCCAGGTAACTTTTAGGTTTTGTCCTGGTGATTGAGATTGCTGAGAGATGGCTGTGTATGTATCTCTGGATGTATATTTAGCAATGCCATGGTCTCCTCACAGTTGTGTTATTTCTTTTGTCTAATTGATTCCATGGGATTACTTGGCTGGCAGAGTGCACACAATAGAGCTTGCATTTCAAGGAGCACTTCAAATATGGAGTTGTATTTTTAGGAGCTTAATTTTACATGTCAATTTTGTGGCCAGGTAACATAGTTTTAAGTCAATATTTAGATTTTTCTTGTCTGCTGATTGCTCTGACCTATCTTCTTAACAGATAGTAGCATCTGAAGAATCTTAACAGATTTTATTAAAAATTTGTCTTTCAACAGGAGCATGAGGAAAACATTCTCTAACGGTTGAAAAATGTGAGCTGAGCTGTTCCACCCAGGCCATTTTAATACTGGGAGAGTGTTTGTTGTTGAAAGTAAGAAAGGAACTACCTAGTCTGATTCTTTTCCAGGGAAATAAATCATCCCACTGCAGAGTTCTTATTTAATATCTGCCTCTCCACAGTCAGGTGTACTGAAGTGTTGTTTGGAGCAGTGACACAGGATTGGCCTCCAGGCAGTTAAAGAAACCTCCCCTGAGGAAAAGGCAGGCACAGTTCTGTTCCAGCACAGGGAACAGACACTTTCTCCAGCAGTGGGGTGGGCTTTGCACCCGCCCAGGTGTGTCAGGAATGGTGCATCTTGCAGGAACTTCTAGGATGGACATCTTGGGTTGCAGGAATTAGTAAAGTTTATGTTCTTTCATCAAGTGCTGTCAGTGAAGCAGCCAAGCCCCAGCAAGTGGTTGGATTCAACTTTTTTTTTAATGTACGTCTGTTTTTACTCAATCTTTTCCTTTATTCTGCTGAGAATCTACTTTAAATATTGAGATTTAAGGTGGGCTCTAATAAAAGAATTATTAATTTCTGAGGTTTTACTTTTTTTTTTTTTGTATTGCAGGTTTCAAAAAGAAAATGAACACCCTTGCCCTGAAGTACAGGGTGGGAATAACACGAAGGACTATCCTAATTTTTTTTCTGGCTATTCTTTGTGCTTTAATGTGGTTATCCTTTTTTAACCACTTAATTCCGTGTGGGAAGGGTTGACACTTGTTTGTGTGTTACAGGTGGAAAATACAAAGGTGTGGGACAGGGTTGGCTTACACAGGCCACCAGAATGAAACATAAGCCTCTTCTTCATCCTGTCCTCTGGAAGGGAAGGGTCAAAGCCTGGTCGTGTTTAATCCAGGGAAGTGCTGCTGCAGAGTGGGAGCTTTTCCTGGGAGTCTAGAACTCACACCCAGGTTTCTATCTGCCTCCATGCTGCCAAATTTGGCTACTTCACTTGCAGGCTGTGCTTCTGGAAAGAAAGAAATCAGAGAGAAATCTGTTTCTTCAAGTGACCTAAATAATTCTCCTGCTTCCTCTACTCGGCTCAGTGTTACTCCGTCGCCTGCAACATTAATAGGAGACTTGCGGGTGTTTTTTCATAATTATCTGTTTAACCTTGTGATTGAGGGTAATGCATCTCCTCCATCTGTTACTAATTCAGCTGAAGTAAAACTAGTTTGTCTGTTTGGAGGCTGTTGGAGCAAACGCTGATGGATAATTGTGAGGAGCCATTAATAATGTCATTAACTGACTTGGTGCCATTTTTAAAGGTAGAAATGGTTATTGATGCAGGCCACCAGTCTGAATTCTAGGTCAAAAAATCTCAAAGCCCTGCTGATTCTGATAGATGTTTTGCAATCATTGTGTGAAGGAATTTTGTAGGTGCTGTTTCAACTTCTATATTCTAAACCTCGTCACCGCACTTCACACTAATGAGCAGGCTGGGGAAAGAAGCCAAGAAATTAATGGACCATAGAAACTAAATTACCCTTTCAACCCTGAAGGAAGTCTTCCCTCGTGCTCAGCTCATGAATTGATCCCAACACAAGGAAAACAGAACCTGCTAAAGCCATTTGCTGGCACTGTCTTACCTTGGTATTAAATCTATGTCTTTTTGTACAACACCAGGCTTTGCCTTCTTTCTAAATAATTTTCCTAGATTTAGATTTCTTTCAGACTTCCACGTGTGATAAAATTTGGCATCTATCTGAAATGATTTCCCCCCCTTCCTGCTCCTCTGAATTCCCATGGCTGCTGGAAAATTGAAATCCTTTCCGCTTTATGGAGAGAGGTTTAGAAATGGAAATTTCAGGGCTAGCTTAGATTGCTATTGCACTACTTATCATCAGCCTTCGTGTTATAGAAGGAAAAATTGTGAGGAAAACCAGTTAACTACAAAGTTCTCATGAGACACATGTTTTTAGGTACTTTGAGAATCTTGATATTGTATGGCCAAGAAAAAACCAAGCTATATGGAATCAATTTTTTTCACTTGGCTGACCTTATCCTTACAGTTCACCTGTACTCTGTGTGATCAGTGTATGTATATTTTTACAGACAAGGTGTTTAAAACCCTAAGACAGATGTCTTGTTTTCAGCAGCACCTCACCCTTCCCACCTCAGATGGTGCTGTAGTGACCCAACAAGTAGGAGTACTGAAAAATCTCTCTCTATTTAGGATTTATGAAAAAATGAAAACCACCAAACCTGTCTGATGCTGGTGTAGCTTAGATTTGCACAAAAGATTGTATTCAAACAGTTTAAAGCAGGTCTTGAGAAGCTGTATTAACAAAAGAAGGGAACTCTTGGGTTATACAAATTCATTTCCAGTGGGCCTTTTGCCAGCATCGTTGTTTCTGTGCAGAGAAGAGGGGTTGGAGCTCTGCTCCTTACATCAGCAAATGTTCTCAAGGGTTGGCTGTGCTTTGTTAGGATTTTTACACCTGAAAAGCCTCTCAAAGTGTTCTATGCTGGTATCAGCTTTAGGTGGGTCATTATATTTGTTCTCTTGATGTTTGGTGGGGCTTTTTTCCCAAGAAGAAATCAGTGAAATGAGTCAGAAGTGACAAGAAGTCTGGAATGAGAGGAGCTGCTTGTGAATCTCTCAAGTCACTCTGGATATTATTAGGAGTCCCAGAAAGAACAGCTTCCCTGGAAGCTCGGTGCAGGACTGGTTGTGTGATTGAAATAAGAATATCGTGTTCCATCACTATGCACTCAAACTTCCTTGTAGAAGGATCCATGGCACATTCAGCTGGCAGTTTCCAGCCATTACAGAACTTGTGCCCCACTCCTGCGGGGGGAAGACAACGGGAGATTCCTGCAGGATTTTGGATGCAGATCTCCCTTTGAAGCTCTGCGACGAAAGTAATTCTTACATATGAACATGCCATGTATTTTCACAAACACGTCATTTCGTGTCTGTCATGGAAATGTGTCTTCCTCTAGCAGATACCTGTTGAAAGTTCCATTTGTGTAAAATACAAAAGTGTAGCTTTTTCTGTGATGTTAGCAGTTTCTGTGTGATTCAGACACACTGACAAACAAATTGTCTCATTGCTGATACTTGTTGCAAATTGCTGGCTGGCTGAATAGAAAATATTCACAACTTCTGTCACTTTGGGATTATTGGCCAGTGTGACAAAACCTCTCACTTGGTAGGTTTTAATATTAATGAATGATAACTTTACACTTAATTTTTACATAAGAACTGTGTTCTTTGGTATTCTCAGGGAATTTTTTTCCTCTGAAAGCCTGTCTTGAAAATGTCTTAACTAACAGTGTCTGAAAGAGGGAAGATGTAGTTCACAGAATGCATAAGAAATGTAGGGACTTGGATCTTTAGGCCACTGGAATACCAAGAGGGTGTGAAATCCCTCCTACCTCTGGTTAGTGTAGCTGGGAGGTTGTGTTGGGCATGGCAGCTTTTCTTTCTTTTTGAATTTTGAGTGATTCCTGTCGAATTCTGTTGCTGATGATTGAAGCACAATAACATTTAATAACTTCAAGCTGCTGCACTGCTGCTTCTGGTGGTTTGTGCTTGGGACATGGTGTGTGATCTTTTGCTTCCTCAAGATCATAAATGTTCTGCTTCTTGGTTTGTTTTTTCTTCATTTGAATTCTCTGTGGGCCTTATGAAGTTGCCTAATAAACTTCATTTCATTGAGAAATATAGATGGAGTTGTGTACTTAAGTGGTTGTATTTGACCAGAAGTTACATTGATGAGATGAGAATATAAATCAATTTCCTTTCCCTGCTCCAGTCTTTTAATCATCCAGCCTGCCCTTCAAGGCTCTCATTCCTCTCATTAAAGTGCCAATCCTCTGTTTTTGCAGAAATTCTTTGAGTTCATTCATTCATGTATTCACCCTTTCCCTTCCATGGGCAGGAATTTGACTCTCATGGAGTCCTGCTCCAGTGAAAACTAATGAAGAAACAGATTTTTATCCATTTATTGGGTTGGGCCAATCTTTAAGTCTCCCTTAAGTGCCAAGAACAGGGACACCTGCTAGGTGACACCCTTGTCTTGTCAGCTGGTCAGTGTTGCCAGCCAGTGCTGCAGTGGGAATGAAGCAGGAGCCAAACCCCGTGTGCAGCTCTTTATTGCTTGTCTGGGTTCCCGTCTGCAGCATTTGCCACATCCTAAAGAGTTTCCTACCCCAGTGCCATTATCTCTGCACTGGTGCAGTTGAACTACAGGAATGTGACTTTATGGGTGTATCTAAAGAGTGATTTCCTACATCTCCTTTTGGATTTTGTCCTTGAAGCTGACAGGATGAGAGGGAACCAGAAAACTTTTTCTTTCATTTGGGTATTTTGCTTCATCGCTTACTGTAGCATTTTAACTTAACAAGAAATTTTAGAGTCTTGAGTTTGTTTTACCTTTTTCACTCCTAAGTTGCAGTCATTTTGTTGAATGTCGAATAATGGCAGAACCTTCATTTCTTTCTTTGCTGAAACAGGGTGTGTTGTTTCTTAGAAAACATTTCTTAAGCCAGTTGTTCAAGTGCTTGCTTTAAACTGATTTGTCTCCAGCCTCTCTCATCCAGGAGCAGTATTATTTTTCCTCATGCTTCCATTATGTGGATTTATTGCAGGATATAGGAAGTTGCAAAGGACTAATAGTTGGAAGTGGCAGTTCTCTGCTCTGTGTAGGTACATGAAAAGTATTTCATTGCTAAATATTGATTCAAGACATTCAGAACCTTTTGTTTATAGTATTGATGGGCTTAGTGGAGCACATTGTTATTTAAGAGCAGTTTTAATTTCTGTTATGCCAGTGCTGTTTAAAATACAAACAGGCAATTCCATCAGTGACACAAGAGGTGCTACAGGGGATTGTTTGTTTTGTCTCCTCTGCCAAAGAGGAAGGTGCAGTTCCCAGGGATGTGCTTTCTGCAGTGTGTTCTTTGAGGAGTAACAAAATAAGACATAACTGTAGGAACGGTGTGTGGAACAAGCAGAGTTCCCAGCAGGAGTGCAGCAGATCTTTTATAGCTCATGACACGTTCCCTGCTCTTGGATGTAAAGCACTCCTGTGATTTTCTTTGCAGCAAACACTTGATTTACTCTGAATCTACATTCGCAGTATCTATACCTCAAAAAACCCCAGACACAGCAAACCCCCACAAACAAAACTACTGTACTCTGCTTTCCAGAATAAGGATCTCAATTTTTCCCCCTCTAAAAAGAAACATATTTTACAATGTCAATATTTTCCTTTGTTCTGTGCCTCCTTAACTTGGTAGCCTATTTTACAGTTCATGTTTTCTGCCTGCCCAAAAAATGTCAGATCCATTCAGAATTTTTTTCTCAGTTGGACTACTAAGAGAATCTCCTCTTTCTGATAAATTCCTTTAAAAATAATTTAAAAGCAAATCTGTACTAAGAACATACTCTTTCCTTTCAGAGTGACGTTCGTAGCACTTTTAAGCATTCTTGTTGTATTTTGGCCATTTTGAAGTTTGCTGTTCTATTAAACCTGTGGATTTTGGGGGAACAATTCCCTCCTATATGTTAGACTTCAGTTCTAGAATGAAATGCAAGTGTGGTCTTGACCTTCCTGCCATTCTGTTGATGAGGACATGTCCCTAGGCCGGTTCTGCCATTGCCAGGACAGTGAGGTCAGGGAAGTTTTTGAGACAGAATAAAGGACCTCGGTGGTACCTTTTTGTGTGCTGTAACCATTGCCATCAGTAAATAATAGTATCTCTGCTTCTCAAGACCTTCTGCAGCACCTGAAACATCTCATTTTACACTGGGATTTTTGAATAGGTCACTGAGCATCAACAAAGAAGGCTTTTGTTTTGCTGATGGGTAGATTGGGTGGGCAGCCTGGGTACTGAGGAAAAAATGAAATAATTTGCATGTTCTTTACTTCATTCATCTTCCATCTTAGCATTTCCAACCTATTCCACACAAAAGACCACGCACTATAAATAACCTTCACTCTGACTCTCCTCTCTGCTCTCCTGCTTCGGGCATTTCCATGTCCTTTTTTCCGGAATTGTCAGTGTATCTCCTGCGGTAGCTGATTGTGCTGAAACAAGGGAGCCTGATCCAGGCCTGTGTACGGAGGCCTGCCATCGCTGTGGGAACAGTGCTGAGATTATGCAGCCTGTTGTGCTCACACCTTCAGAAACCTGCTTGTGTTTCCTGATAGAGATCAGGCTGGTGAGCAGCCCCACCATTTACCAGAATGTTTTCAAAAGGAAGCCACCTTCCCTTTCACAGGTCAGGTAAACACAATATTGTGAAGACTCTGCCCGTCTTCAGGTGCCTGGGATGAGAAAAGAGCAATTCAGTGTTACCAAGAAATTTCTGTTTTCTGCTCTCAGCTGTCTTCCCTTTAGAGCAGAGGTGGATGCAGACAGCTCAGGGCTGGTAGATCTCCCTGGAGAGGAGACTGAGGATGGGGTGAGGCTGCACAGTTGTCCCCAGCACAGAGGGGAGGATGTGCAAACACAGAGACCAACGTTTGAAGAGCCACCAGAGACACTTGCTGATGTTAAAAAACGAGAGGAGAGGAAATGAGTGTACAACTCCTTTTCTTGTGGTTCCATTTATTAATTATAGTGTGCGACAGTTTCTCTGGGCTAGACAGGAAAAACTTGGATCCTGAAGCTGCAGACTACACTGAGGGGTATCACTGTGATTTCAGTCTAACTCATTTCCCTTCTCCCACGTTCACTGGTAACTCAGTGTTTTCTCTGTTCCTGGAACCTTCAGGAATCGGATGGTAACAGTCATAGCTGTAGCACACATTGGAATTTGAACGTTCAGAAATTTTGGCAGCCTCTCAAGTGACCAGGTTGGGGGAGGAAGAATCAGAACTGGAAAGTGGTTCTTTACTTTTCCTTCACCCTATAATTCAGTCAAAATTTAACAGTATTTAATTGAAAGCATGAAGAGAATATTTCTGACCTTGAGGAAAATCCTGCCAAATCTCAGTGACCTGTTAGAAATAATGAAGTTTTAGGGGTTGTCAGAGAAGTTTTGTGAACTTGTACTGTTTGAACACTGTGGAGTCCATGCAAGCATGGCTGCTTTACCTTTTAACAGCTGAGTTCATGGAGCTCAGCTTTTCCTTGTGGTTCTGTTCCCTTCCAGTGCTGGGTCTGCTGAGGCTGGTTGGAAGATCAGAGCAAACTGCACCTCTTTTTCCTACTTCTCTATGGGTTTGCAGTGTGCACAGTGCTCAGCATTACCCGTGTGGGGAGCGGTGTACACACGGCAGAGCGGTGTCATTTCTGCCTGGTAATTCATAGGCTAATCCAGCTTTTAGAGCAACTTCTTTAATCTTGTTTCCATGTTTGGGTTGAAGTCATTCTGAACAGCAAACAAACCTGTGCCACCACCACAGGCAGCACCACAGAACAAGCCTGGAAGCTTGAAGCGTTTCGTTTGTCCGCGGGTGAGGATTCAGCACAAAGCAATGGCTGCAGCACATTCCTGCCCAGGAATTTGGGCTGGCAGAGATGCTGAGTCAGCACTCTGGATGGCAGCACAGCCAGGGCACAGGCACTGGGCTCGCAGAGGCTGAGCTCACCGACGGCCTGCACAGAGCTCCCACAGGTCTCACAATGGAGAAATCGGGAACTGCTGGAGGTGGAGCATGGATAAGGATCCTGGTTTCCCTTTCTCTGGGGGTCGCTCTGTGTCGGTGTCCCACGGTGGGTGGGTGCTGGTCACCAGAGCTCTGTCTGCCTCACTCACTCGGCAGCACCGGGGGGAGTTTCAGTCCTGCCAAGACACAGAAGTGGTATTTCAGGCATTTCTGTAAAATACCTCTCACTGCAGAAATGTTTTTCTGCAGTGGTGGGGTTGGGGTTTTTTCTTTTCATTTTCAGACAGAAGCTTGTTCTTAATTCAAGAGGAAAACTAGGGAGAAAATAATTTATATTATAAGATTACTTGGTGGGACTGAAAACATGAAACTTGCTTTGATATGAGAATAATTATTTTTCCTGATCATGATTTTTCTTGAATTGTGTTCTTGGAACATACTTTCTTTAGGTTTCAGATAACTTGTTTATCATATTTCTATGTTTAAAATGCAACAAGCCTTGGACTGATGTACAAAAATAATACTTTTCTTTAATTTCTACTTGAGCCTCATGTGGTTTCAGGAGCTGTTTTTAGCTTATTTGAAATAACTTTTCTTTTCAAATTTTTTGCTTGGTTGCGTACCTTATAGAAGGGGTGAACTCCTTGGCTCATTTTCAGATTTGCTGTGTTGTTTAAATAGAGAAATCCTACATTCATTCTGATATCTTTTAAGGTGTTATTTTGTGGGAAAATAAAATGTCCTGTCCCATTCCAATACTGGTGAGATTGTCAATGGTTTTAATAGAAAAAAAACCCTCAATATATTTAGATTTTTCCCTCCTCTTAAGATTGTGTTGCTGGAGGTTACTGGTTTGGTGTCCAACCTCTGTTCCCCACCTGAGGAATGATCTGCTTGGTGACAAATCCTCCTCTCCCTATCTTTGACACTGAATTATTTCCGTGTGCCTCGCAAAGAAATGAAGAGAAGAGCGGTAGGTAGGTGAGGACTAGAAACTAACAAAAATTAAAATAATTATGTGTGACCTGCAATTGTCATTTAAAACCCCCCAAACTTTCGGGACGTGATTGGGAGCTGGAGCAGTGGAGATCAGAGAGTGAACGTGGTTGACTGAATTGTGCATCTTTAATGCTTCATATCCCTGCTAGTGCAGTTCTTCATTCCTAAATGTGATTTGCGTGCCACCTGTTTCAACTGCAGTCACTCTCCAGGGACATCAAATGGGAGGCAGCATGTAGGAGCTAAATTATTTGGAGAGGATTCAGTGATTGACTTAAATGTAAAGGGATTAATTGGTCTCTAAACTAGTCAATTAAACTGTATTCCGAAAGTGGAAAGATCACAAATGCATGGCAATGAATAAATTAATGCATTTTTCATGGGTTTAGAATTTTCTACATGTTGCTTAATTTGTTTTGAATCATAAAATTTATTCCATTAATTGTGATCATGCTGCATAATGGACGCATGTGAAATAATTTTGTGCAGCCATCCTCCTAAAGGACAGCTGGCAGCAGGCTTAGAGCACGAATTTCAGTGTGTATTAGGGGGTGTTTACAGCTTTTGCAGGCTCTTTTACACACCATACAGCAAAGGAGAACAAATTTCCTCTGAGACCACGCTGTAAAATGAGGTTCAGGTCTCTTAAAACTTTGTCTCAGTTCTGTGTAGCTCATTAAACCTTGCGCTCTTCAGTAGAAGTGTGAAGGGCATTTTATGCTTGGTCCTTGGTGCTTGAGCAAGGTGTGCTGTGCAAGGAAATGTGGAGAGATTTGGGCGCTTGGCTTTGTGGAGAAAAAGGAAATGTGGAGAGATTTGGGCACTTTCATTTTGGGGGGGGTATTTTATGGGCTGGGTTTTGGCTTTTTGTTTAATTTTATCAAGGTATAGTTGAACATTATTTTCTTTCATTTTGCAGTAGCACTGTTGTCCTGCCACATTTAGGAGTTCTGCTGCAAGTCCTAGGAGTATTAAAGCTCTCCATCAGGATTCATCTCTCTTTGTGTTCTGTAATTGAAAATGCTGGGTTGTTATAGGTTTATAATCATGTAAAGATATCAGAATATTTGGTTTGTGGGAAGAAATGAACTTAGAGGGGGATCAAGTCTTGCAGCACTTAAAATCCTTTTCCAGTTGCCATTTTTAAATGGATGTGAGATGGTCAGGAGGTCCCCAGCTCCCACGTTCTGAGAGCAGGGCTGCTTCTCACTGGAGAGCTCCCACTTCTGGTGATCAGTGGCTGGAGTAACTAAACTTTGCTCACCCTGAAAGTGGGTACAGGGATTTAATGCCTGGAGAGTCTGAATTCCTTTTTAAGTCTTGTGTGAATCTGTGACATAAACCTCACAATATAATGCTTTACTTCTTTTCCCTTGAGGAGCCCACAGTAAGCAGCACAAATCAAAACTGCATTAATAGTTTTGAGATTTTTGAGAACAATATTCGTCCTCCTATTTCTGTGTTGGACAAACTGGGTAACCACAGTTCCCCCTGTTGATGTATTTGCTTTGTGAATGAAACGGATAAATTTAATTTCATGTGCAGTGAACTTTAATGACAACGAGAAATGGATGTATGGCCTTTCTTCTCCTTCGGTTTGCTGGTTTTTTTCCAGGAATCTCCTTTCTGAATGGCCTTAATCTAATATAATGCTGCTTTGGATAATAGCACTCAGCCTGTGTGGGGCGAAGGGGAGAAGGGTGCATTAACCTACATTAGCAGGCAGCAAAAACAAGGCAGTGCTGGCCTTGCAGAGCAGAGGAGGAGCCTCTCATGGGCTGGGCTTTATTTGTATGGCTCAGACGTGGAGAGGACGTGCCCTGGTTGCACTCTAGCTGCTGACTGTGGTGACAGAGCCTGTGTGCACGTCTGGAGAGCATCCCTGTGACTGAGACTGCCGGAATTTAAATTGGGAGAGAGCAAATGAACTGTGGTGTCTGTTAACTTGTGAATTACTGTGCACTGTGTTACCATGCCAGTGCTGCTTAACTTACTCACAAAGCAGGGAGAGAGAGAAGCCTGGCTGCTTGAGAGAAAATTAGGTTCTTTAGTTATAAGAAACACCTGTCTTTTATGAGATTTTAGTTTTCATTATTTTTGAGCTCCATTTTTAGAATTTGTGGAGAACTGATTATCTTGAAAGATTTTTGGGTAAAATAATTTTAAAGCTTCACACAGCCCCTCCCTAATTTAAACAAGCAGGAGTAAGTGGCAGTGTCTGCTTCACTTTCTTCCCCGTGCTATGAGCACTCTGAGAAATTATCCAATGTTCACGTATTATTTCCCCTTGTACCTCATAGCTGCTAGTCTGGTTTCTTGTAGAGCATTGAAGCTGGTTTTGTTCCCATATTTTTAATTTTTTATGTCTCCCTAGCCTGGTTTGCACAGCACTGGGCGGTTGTTCCAGCTCCGTGTTCCCATGTGAGGGAATGTTTGGTTACTGAGGGACTCAGAGCTGTTATTTGTAAGAACACCATGTGTGTTACATAAACAAATACTGTGACCTTTCAGACTCCGAATACATAATAACAGAGTAGCCCTATAAAACACACACAGCAATGCTTATCCACGTCACGGTGCTCATTCAGGTTACAGGGGCTTTGAGAGTAATCACGTCTCACAAATGGCTATTGAGATCAAAGCCATTTCAAGCCAAAACAGATTATCAGATGCATTAAATTTCTAGCTTTCAGAGCTAATTGTGATATAAATCAAGACAGAAATTAGGTAATTTCTGGTAAGTTGTTAAAATAGATTTCTGTGCTATCCCATATTGATGCTGTTCTTTAGTGTTGCAGTTTTGAGTCCAGTAGAGCAGAGAGCAAAGATTGGTGACAAACTGAGCTGTGGTTTTGAGTGAATCTGTGCTACAAGGACATATTAAAATAAGGAATTGTCTAAAGCAATTACTGAGGGATCACTAATGACTTGTGGCTTTACTCCTAGAGCAGCATTGATTTATGAAAATGAAGCTCCCAATGTAAATGTGGTTTGATACTCCCCCATACCTGAGTGTTAAATACCCTTTTTGTTTCTCTGCTGAACATGATTTCATCACTGACTTCACACACAGCTACTGCAATTTGGGTGTGAGACTGCAAACTGGGCTCACTTAGTTTGGATAAAGTTAATTGCCCGCTGATGGCCAGTGTGCAACACAAATCTTAATAGAAAGGATAATATTTTTACCCATTTCATGAGGGGTAGAGGGATGCCTTTTTCCAAAGCTTCAGCTCTGTTTGGGTCTGTGACCCACAGACAAATCATTTTGACTGTGCCAGTCAACCATACAGCCGGAGTTGTGAGCCAGAGTAACTGATAGCTGTGTTATCTGTGACAAAACTGCCACAGAAAGCTTCCATTTCAGGGAACCCAGCATTTAAACTTTGCAGGGCCGAGCTGTTAAGGAAAGGTCAGTTTATGCCTTAGGCTGGAAAAAAATGGCACTAGTTGGTTGGCGAACCTCCATCAGTGCTCGTCAGGCTCGTGCTGGAGTTTGGGGTTATTAATATTCAAAAGGATTTTTTTCAGTCCTGATCTCCAGAGCACAACTGCTCACGACAGTTCTAAGGCCTGGATGGTATTTAAGAAATGCTGAGACTAACAGCACAAAAAGAGGGCTTTTTGGGAGATTCCACATGTAACTAACATGTAACTTATTCATGTGCCATGAATAAGTTATGGGGCACACTGAATATCTGAGCTTATCTGCCTGCATTCCTGTTTGAAAGAGTATCAGATCTTTTATGGAAATGGATTTTCCAAAGGACCCATTTCAGACCCTGTGTGGAAACACAGTGCTTCAGAGAGAGAGAGAGATGGCAGGAGGGTGATAACAGCAGGGATTTTAGAAGCTTTATGTGTAATTTTTCCTGATATGTTGGTATTTTGAGTATGCTAAAGCAAGAAATATTGCATCCATTCTGACAATCTTCTAGTTAATTATAATCCGTTTTGTAGTTTTCACCAGCTGGTACTATTGTTTTTAGAATACCTGGTAATGCTGGTACAGATATATGCCAGTTCCTGATTTTTAAGGACATATATCTTAAAAAGCTCAGAATTTGCAGTGAAGAATACATGTTTGTTTTGGCATTAACCTGAAAATAATAACCTCCATGTTTCTTTTTCAGTATGCATTTATATTGTATTTTAAAGTCTATATCCTGTATTACAGTAGAAATATGGTCACAACAACTTCTGTGTTTTCTAAATAGGGCAGGATCCAGTGTCTCATCACAATGAATTTTAATTCATAATGAATATAATAAACTTGCAGAATCACTTTTGGTGCTGACATCTTAAATAATTCAAAATAGTTGTAGTTCTAAATCAGCACTGCTCTGAAGTGTAGCACAAATGTAACAAATAATGGACTCAGTAATCCTCAGTGCCTCGAGCTACACGGTGTGGTACAGTGCTGACTGCATCACTCACCATCCCTCTGCTGAGGGAGGAATGTTCACTGGGACTTCACTGCAGGAATTTTATTTCACAGATCCAGGAGACCCTTTGAGTTTGGCCAGTTTTGTCTGGTATTGATTAGATTTAGTAAAAACCAAATTTTATTTAAAAAGATAATTTAGCACGTAAAATTTTAAGTGATCTGAATTTCTGCTACAGGGAAACAGCCTCTGTTGATCTGCTCTGTTTATCTACCCTATGACCTCTGTTCATCTGCTGCAGACAGGACTTTTCTAAGCTGACATGCCTTAACTACTCCTGCCTTTGGAGTGTTGGTGGCAGGGTGCACACGCTCCTCACCTGCTGAGCAGCACTGTTGGATTGCTGTGGTTCGATCTGCCAGTGACAATCCCACTGGGGATGGATCACAGCCCATTTCCAGAGCAGGAATCCTGCACAGTTCTTTCGAATGGGTTGAGCCTTCAGCATGAAAACCAAAATCCTGCATTGCCGTACTCTGACGGGTTTATTTTCATATTGGCAGATGTACTGACCAACCTTTTGTGCCATCTGTCATTGTCCTGTCATGTATTTCGGTGTATATGGGATGAGGAGAGATGCCGTCTTTGATCCAGGGACTTGCCTTCCTTCTTGCTCCATGTTGCCTTTGGTATTAACTGATATCAAGAGCAGGGTTTGTCCCTGAATGTAGAGAAAAGAAATACATTGCAGTGGTCGTGGCAGCCCTGCTGCCTGATTTAGTTATTCAGGGTGTTATTTTGGATTATTTCTTCAGTAACCATCAACAGTCTGGGAATGACTTCTGTTCATCTTAAAAATTATGAGAAACAGTTTTAAACCAGCCTATTTTGACAAGTCACATTTTATGCACATGTGCAGCTAATAATAAATCAATAGACTTCCATGTTCAACACCCAAAACTTACTTGATACAGGAAAAAAATAAGGGTTTACTGTGAATATTTATGGGAGATTTTCACCTATTATGGTGTAGTACTTCAATGAGGATCACAGGAATAAAACTACTCCAGTTGTGCAAGGAAGGGAATCTCTCAGTGCCAGTACATTGGAGGAGCTCCTTATACATTTAAATTATCCATTAATAAAAACAGAACCAAATATTAAACGCTACTTCAATACACTGTAAAAATATTATTCTGTTATTTCTGTGTGTAGTTTCCAGGGCAGGCATGGGATGGCTGTTGCTGCAGAACCTGTTCCTCCCTGCAGGAGCTGTGGGGCAAAGCTCTGCTTCCCTAAAGTGCAAACTCCTCCTCAGCAGGAGCACTGTCACCGTGTCATTTACTCACAGCCAGGCCCGTTCTGCTGTGCTGTAAACAGCCCAGTCCATCTCCAAAAAACCCAAACATGGAGCTCTCCCAGCCTGAGACATCGGGATAAGCCAGGGCAGGAAATGGGAGCAGTTTGTCCTGTGTTCCCATCGAAGGTTATGGACGCTGGATGTGACCTTGCCTCCAGCACAGACTTGATATGGGTCTTGTTCCTACTGCCCCTGCAATGGGATTGCTGCTCAGAATGGGCTGATGGGATGTGCAGCATTTCCCCTGGACTTGTGCAGGTGCTGCTGTTCTTACCCTGTCCCCTGCAGATCGATGGATGCATTGGAAGAACAGCCCCCCGTGTCCCCCAGGCTGGCAGCTCATCCTGTGCATACGTTGTGCACAGGGAAGGATGGGAGATGGGATCAGGGAGGGAATCCCCTTGGTGAGGCGTGTGTTGGCCTTGGCAAGGGCTTTGCTGGTGACAGCTGGGGCAGTGTTGAGATAAGAAGTCTGTACCACAGCAAGTGTTTAGATAATGTTATCGAAATGCTTGCTGCATTGTGAAACTGTTATCTTAGTGCTTTACTTCACCACTGGAAAACCATTAAAGGCAATTAATATGTATACAAAGTTTCTATGTGTGCATCTCATACATGTAAAAAAAATCCAACAGAATATGTGAGACAATGTATGGACTTGCAGATACCATAATTTAAGACTGGGTAGTTCTGGGAACTGATGTTCTCTTCTCCCCTCTTCTTTTTATTTCTTGAGGTGGGGAAGAGAAAGTGATAACAAAATCAAGAGACAAGAAGTCATTGCCAAAGCAATATGGTTTAATCTGCAGCTTGGCCTCCCCTGTTCTTACTCTGTGCCATACAAAAATTAGTGACTTTGGGCAGAGATGTGTAACCAGGCATCAGTTTCCCTTGTTCATGAGCCAGCAGTGTGTTCACCCGAAGAGAAGTTGTTTCAGATGCTGTGATACAGTGAAATAATCGCCCCACCTGGTTTCAGCTGGGTGTTTGTTAGCCTTGGGACAAGCTGCAGCTGCAGGGCAGGGTCAGCTTTCAGCCTTCAGCCTTGCTCTGGATCCAGCACACAGAACGCTGGATCCAGTGGGGCAGGGAGTCTGTGCTCCCCAGGGATTGATGTGTGGAGTGACAGAGCACCCAGCAGGCTCCAGGCTGGTGTTTCCATATCTCAGTGTGGGTCTGTGTCTGGGGCCACAGCAGAGAGAACCCGGCTGTGGGGGTCCCATGCCTGGTGCAGAAATGGGGCTGTGTGCTGTCAGGAGGCTGTGGTGTCCAGAAAACTCTGGAATTGTCTCATGCCTGGAAATGCTTTCCTTCTAGGTTTAGTTGTGGTTTTGAGTGTGTGGTTTCCCCTGAGGGGCAGAAAATGGCCTGGCCTTTTTTGTTTGCTGCTCCAGGTGCTCCTCTGCTCTCCTGGTGTATGTGAGGAAGCTTTCTCTGCTAACACAGCAGCCTGGCAGGGCCCTGGAGTTCCTCCCTGGACCATGGTGTGTCCTGGAGGATCTGGGCACTCTGGGAGTGCGTCACTTCCTCAGCTAAGGGCAGTGCCTTAACTGGGCACTGGCACCTCTAAGGCCACTCTGCCCTGGAACTGAAGCTCTGCCTTCTCTGACATCAAAGCAGGCAGCCTTTCTTCTCTTCCCTTTGTGGGAGCTTGTTCAAATTCAGGCTTCTCTGGGGATATTTATTTCCAGACTACTTAAGAAGAGGTGATTTTCATACTGGACTGTTAATTTACTGTGGTGTTGGAGTGTTACTGGCTGTAGGGGTGTCCAGGTGCTGCCATCTCCTGCCCAGACCCCACCGTGACCTGCTCCTGTCCTGTTGCTTTAGCAACTTTAAAGGAAATGATTTAATTTGCTCTCACTTACTCTTCTGTTTCAAGTTTGCCTTTCCATGCCATCTTTTTTGTAGTCCACATCAAACAAGTGATTTGACTGTTTTCCAAATGCTTGTGCCTTTGCTGCTGCCTCTTTTCTGACATCAGACTTGATGAAGCTATTTTGGGGTAACTGTGACTCGAGGCCTTTCAGATCCCAACCTTAATTCTGAGGAGAATTAGAGCAGCCATACAATTTATTGGTCATAAAATATAATTAATTGTACACAGTCAGTGGCTTTATGGACAATTGCTTATAAAGTAAAGGAGAAACAAGAGGTTGCCAGCAGCCTGGAGGGCAGGGGATGGGAGCTCAAGCTCCTCTGTGGAGAAATAAGTATTTAAAAAATGCTCAGCCCTGAAATTGGTCTAAAAATAGGACTGACATGTACATTATAGGATTCTTAAATTTTCACTGTGTTTTTCTAAGCAACCTTTAGTGTCAGTCCTGGCATCTGGCTCCCAACTGCACTTTCCAGGTGTGTCAGGAGGTTGCAGTGTTAGGACAAAGCAAGCTTAGGCACTGTGCACTGCATGGCAGCAAGGGGTTTTCAGGGAATGGTTTCAAGGCCTTAAGTCAATAATTACAATATTCATACCATAAAACTATTGTTTTAATATCCTTCTAATAAGGAGAAAACTCAGTTGTGTTCAGTTAAGGTTTTTTGTAGCATCTTCCTCCTCAAATCCCAAAGTAATTGTTATTGGCAGCTTTGATTTCCACATTTGTGGCGTATTTTGAAACCTGTGGGGTGCAGTTTACTTTATACAAGGATATACGTTAGTACATGCATGCCAAACTCTGTTAGGAATTGCAGTATTTGGCATTTTTGTCATGTGCAGTTTGAATGCAGAACAGCACAGGTTCCACTGGGTATTTATCTAAACCTCCCAACAAATGAAAACAACACCTGAATCCATCAGTTGTTCTCCTTTCTCTGCCAGTGTTGTGGAGTTTAAGCATAGTCAGGTTTTCATAATCCTCATCTGATTTTTATATGTAAGTAAATTTAATGTAAAGCTGTTTTCTTTAAGTCATTTATAGTAACTGAGGACTTGGCATTCATAAAAATTATGAGAAGTCCTAAATATTACATTGCCAAGGTATTCAGGTACATTTTTAGGTATCTCAAAAGTTATTTGAGGTAATTGAGATCCCAGAGGAAACACCTGAAAGACAATTAATGTCAGCTGCAGGTGATTAGGTGCCAAAGTGAAGGCTGGATTTTTCTGTGCTATGGAGAAAACGATACCTGCAATAGTTAAAAGGACAGAGATCTTTTGTTACAGAAGCTTATGTGATGTTGCTATTTCTCTGTATTTCTGCTAATAGATGCCTTTTATTTAAACAGTTGTTTTAATTTTAGCACATAGGTCTCAGTGAATGTAGTGGAAATATTGTTGAAGGTGTGTGCCAAAGTGTTCTGCTGGCTGAAGGCCACAGTGCTCAGCATTTTTCCCACCTCAGCCTTAGTGCAGCCAGAGTTGGAAATAAGAGATATTCTCATTGTATATGTTCTATACATTCCACTGGGAGAGATGACATCCTAACTGAGGCAGCCATCAGGCACCTGGAAAGCAAAGGAAGGTTTCTGAAAAAGTACCTGTGAAAAAGAGTTCCTGCATAGTGTGACCAGAGTACTGTTACAGATTTGCACTCTTTAAAATAATTTTTATAAAATAGGATGAAAAGAGGAGGTCTTGCTTAAGTTTGTGGTGAACGTTTCCCATGGAAAACTGCTGCAGCTGCCACTGCCTCTGGTGGCACTGGTTGTATGCCTGAAAAAAGCCAGAAAAGGAAGAAATTCAAACCTCAGACTCTTAACTGGTAGGGTAAATCCTAATAGGGTTAATACTGAGTTAATCCAGCTGAAATATATTTCCAGCTAAGTTCATGAGCACATGGCTGAGCATTTTCACTTTACAACAAACCCAAGGCATAAATAATTTTAAATGCCCCCAGCTTTCTTTTTCTGATGCATTGGATGCTTCAGTGTGGTTCAGGTTTCTGATTTGGAATTTTTGTAGGGAATATATGGCAAGTTGTGTTCCCCCGTTAGGATCAGGAATGGCTGGTGCCTTGCTCCAGATGTCACCTTACTGCCACACTTTTGTCCTTCTTCCTCACCTCTGGGTAGGAGGAGTGACTCAAACCATGCCTCTGACTGCCCTTAGTTCCTGGTGTAATTCATTAATGTGTGCAAAGTGAATGTACAGCACAGCTGTGCAAAATTAGCAACATTTGTAGTACTGTACTTGTCCTGAGCTGGCAGTGCGAGGTATTCCAACAGACTTTGGGGAGTAGGGAGATACTTTGGAAGCCATTTTGTGTGCCTTTCTGGTAGTTTCTGATAGTTTTATCATCTGATCAGAAACAGTACAGAAATAAGGATGTTTAAAAACCTGCAGAGATAGTGGAGCAGCTTCTCAAAAGCCTGTCAGCTTCAGTTTTTGAACTGGGCTGAAATAAATGTAAATAAAATTAAATATCAGTCTGAACATGGTGCTGAATGTTTTCAGGAACGCTGGTCTGATTTGCGTTTTGTATTCAGCTTTTTGTTGGTGCAAAGAGTAGTGGATCTGGTAGGAAAACTGGCTATTGATAATGTTGGAAGACTCTAGTGAGGACCTGAACAATTTGTGTGTTTTGGAGCCTTATTTGATGTGGATAGGTTGGATGCACAGTGGAGCTCAGTGGTGGATCAGGTGAAGCCTTGTGCTGGGGCTGTGTGAAGGGCTGGCTGCTTGGAGCTGGGTGAGGTTTCTCCACTTGGATGTTATTCCAAGATGTGGCTCACATTTGTAGCCAGAGTGATTTCTTCGGGCTGGTATTTCAGGAATGGTGTGAGCTGTACTGCAGACAGGAATGTCAGGAGGCTGGGAGCGCATGCCAGAGCGGGACACAGCCCAGCAGCGTGTGCTCAAATCAAATTCTTATTTGTTACTAAAGGAAACCTTTCACCCGGGGCCTGCCAGGAGCTGATGGGGACTGCAGGAAGTCCCCGGGCCTTGATCCTTATTATTTTTGGTCTTGAGAGCTGAGCTTATGGCAATGACTGGCACCAGAGGGAGCTTAACTTGTGTGTCAGTGCCTCTTCCCTGGCAAAGCTGGGGGGGAGCCAGGGAGGGCAGCAGGACACAGGCTCTGGCTGGAGTCGGAGTGCTGGGCAGAGGGGCTTGTGCCAGCAGCTCCACCAGCTCTGGGCTGCACAAAAGCACTGCTGGACTGACCGAGCTTTGCTGCTCTCTTCCTAGAGCTGGACTTGACTTAATTTAGATCCAGTGTTAGACATGTTCCATCTTTCACTGATGAAGTCCTTATTGCTGGGTGTGAGCAGTAACATTCATTACTGTTATTCCTTCATCTGGCATTCAGGGAAGAGGAACAGCTGGTACTGTATTTGTATACCCTTCCCTCCATAAATTGGTTGTCTATATTCTTAGTCTGAAGCTATCTAATTTTCTGATCTTAATTACTAATTCTGATGTTAGGTGATTCTCAATTGAAAGTTCATGGCATGCACTGCCTTCCTTCCAAAACCAAATGAAACTTTCGTGTTTCAAGGTCTGATTTGGTGTATTCCTTATCCTCACAGTGTTTATGGGTAGCTGTGAGCGTTGCATAAGATTGCACATTTGTTCATGCCAGCCCACTTTGCAAGACGCTTGAAAGGGTCCCTGGATGTCCCAGTTTGTTCCCTTCAGTTCAGTAGCAGCCAAGCAACATGCACAGTCAAATCTTGTAGGAAGCTTGCAGAATCCAGAGTGTTTCTGTGTAGTATCCTAAAGACAGGAGTTGAAAATCACTGCTTTGCAAACAGCTTTGCTCTCTGCTTTGGAAATGCTGACCTGCTGCGCATGAACTCTCTGCAGACATTATCCTCGCTTGCTCTTACACCAGATTTCTCATGGGCATTTTATTTATTAAAACCTTCTTTATATTAAAGGTGTTCAGCCTGTGTAAGAAAACTAATGAGCTTTGATTAAATAATTGGACTTTGCTGTAATTTTGTATTTCTTGTATGTGCAGAAATCCATTGTTCAGGGGGTTTTATTACATTAATTGATTTGCTTCTCTTCTTGGGGCAGGATAGAAATACCTGGAGTCTGACCCATTTTGTCCCATGTCCTGTTCCGTCCCTTCCCCTCCATGTAACTTAATGATCAATTTACTTCTTCAACACTGAGGATAGTGAAATTTCTTTCCTTTGTGAAAATTGAAACATAATGAAACCTTTTATTTAGTGGAATTATTGATACAAAGTACTTCAGATTCGTGGATGGCAGCACCAGGGAAGTATAGCCATTGCCTGTCATTTCAGTACCCTTTTCTCTCCAGATTTTTCTTAGCTGAACTTTTTCTTCTGTTCTCTTTTTGTGGCAGGATTTGAGGCTCACAGAAGAGTAACTTGGGGTACAGGATGACAAGTTATTCTTCTCAATATGTGGAATCATTCAGGGATTTAGTGAGATTAGAGCAGCTCCCTATTCTAGACCTTCAATGCCTTTGTTTAGAATCAGCTGGCAGCAGGAGTAGAGCAGTTGGTTGACTTCAGCGCTAAGGTGAAGTGGTTGTAGTTAGCTCTGTTTTTTTTTTCTTGGTGCAGGCAGTGAGAGCTGTGCCTAAAACACGGGTCCCGTTAGGGCTGGCCCAGTGCCAAAGCCAACACTCATAAAGCTGTGCACAGCTCTTGAATTGGACAGAAAGATCTCTGCACACTTACTGCAGCTCTGTACAGTTTTAGTTGATTAAAATGATGATGAAAACATAAAATGTGCTTTGTTTTCTTTTTTTCTTGTGGCTTTGTAGCAAGGAATATTTAAGCAAATAGTTAGCTGTAATGGGAGTCACTCTACAGGTAGAATAAAGTGAAAACATTTTCAGTACCATTCATTTCAAGCTAAGTTTGGTCAGCAGTGGCAAATCCATGGTTCACCCTAGGCTGTTGACAATTTTCTGTAATATTCACGTGCTTTTATATTTTTTAATGAAGATTCTCGTGAGGTGTTAGGCAAACATCTTTCCTATTCCTCTGTTACTCCTTTTCAGCTGGACCTCATTGTGGAGTGAACTTTGAAGAATTTCTGAAGACCTCTATTTTTACTGTTTGAATCC
Source organism: Aleadryas rufinucha (assembly GCA_013397815.1). Lineage (NCBI taxonomy): Eukaryota > Metazoa > Chordata > Aves > Passeriformes > Aleadryas > Aleadryas rufinucha. Next base: position 22,959 of record VZTH01003906.1, on the reverse strand, counting down.
TGGTTAAAATCCCATTTATTTGTAATGAATTTGTCGATTGAAAGAAGTAGGAAAGCACATCTATGAGACAGTTGCCAACGTTGTCAATTGTTTGTCTGGTGACAGATCCCTCTGTCATATGGTTATCAGCCGGGCAGTGAGCCTCAGGACAGGACCGGGGCGTGTGTGCTTGGCCTCCAAGGCTCTGAATTTCGCTCCTGGAGCCCATTAACACCGATAAATAAAAAGTTTCCTTTTGTCTCCCCTCTCCTGCAGCGAACACTTGTCGTGTGCCTTCACCTTCTTCCTGCACGGGGAGAGCAACGTGTGCACGAGCGTGGAGATAGCGCAGCACCAGCCCATCTACCTGATCACCGAGGAGCACATCCAGATGGCCCAGTCCTCCCCCTCGCCCTTCCAAGGTACCGAGCTGCGGGGGACATCAACCCTATGGGCATTTTCCACAGCTTTCTATCCATTCCCACTGTTGTTAAGGTTACATGCCAAACAAACCAACCCTTTTTGTTTAAAAAAACTTAGTATTTAAGGAAGTCAGTGCACCCGTGTGGTGTTCTGACATGGGTGAGATGTCAGAATGTCATCCACATTCTGACATCTATGTGGATGCAAATACTNCACCCGTGTGGTGTTCTGACATGGTCTCTCTGTGAATCCTATGTGGATGCAAATACCGAGCTTATCTGGTTCAGGACTGCTTTTCATTCATACACTGGCAACTGTTTACTGTTTTATTTTAAAAACAAGGGGTGGGTGGGTGTGAGAATGTAGCAGAAACAATGAAAAACTTGAAGTATCTGTGACTATTTGCCAGTGTAAGAAATTAGAATTTTACAGAGTTAAGTTGATGGCTTAGTAAATTCATAATGCAATTTTCATGTGATGCTCTACCAAAAAAAAAAAAAAAAGAGAAACACTTAAGAATTTTGAGTCATTGAGTTATGCTGTCTTTACTACAGTCTGAAATTATAATTTCAAAGCAACTAAAGCAAGAAATATTTGTAAAGTTCAGCACAGAGTAAAAAAACACCCAGAGACACATGAAATGATCATTTTTATAGATGTTAATTTATAGAAGCTTTATTGAAAAACATTTTGTGTCTAAATGTAAAGCTGTGACAGAGGCTCAGGCACTTCAATCATACATTTTATTTCAGTGAGCTGAATTAATGACTCAGATCAAATACAACTAAAAGCAAAATTGAGTCAAAATGGAAATACCTGTTGTTAAGCAAGTAGTTTTCCCTATTTGTTGTGACTCTTCTTTGTGTATTATCGCTCCTTTTTAATGCTGAGAAGTCTCAAATGTTCCTGTCCTCTGTTCTTTCCATGAGTGCTCATCCCTGAGTACTGTTTCACTACACTGGGATTGCTGGAAATTCATTCACTGTGGAAATTATGAACCCAAACTGCCTCAGGGTCCTGTGTTAGCTCAGAAGGGGCTGTGCAGGAGCACTGCAGTGCTGTAGGTTTGGGTTCACACCTGTACTGGGTGTTGCAGTGGCTTTCCCTGGAGTGGATCCTTCATTCCACGGGCACTGGAGGCACCCACTGCTGACCCACAGCTGGAGCAGCCCTGCTGTGAGGCTGCTGTTTGCTGTCCTGCAGTGCTGCTGGGTCCTTCAGGGCTGCTGTTTGCTGTCCTGCAGTGCTGCTGGGTCCTTCAGGGCTGCTGTTTGTTGTGTTGCAGTGCTGGTGAGTCCTTATGGGTTGAATGGGACCCTCACGGGCCAGTCCTACAAGATGTCAGACCCCGCCACTCGGAAGCTGATGGAGGAGTGGCAGTACTTCTACCCCATGGTGCTGAAGAAAAAGGAAGGCATGAAAGAGGAGGAAGAGCTGGGATATGACAACGATTTCCCTGTGGCAGTCGAAGTCATTGTTGGTAAGTTTCAATATTCTGCCTGAAGGATTATTTTCCTTCTCATGATTTGGAAAAAAAAAAAAATCTAATTAATCAGAAACAGCCATTATAATTTTCCTATATTCTCTTGTAGCTCTCTTGACACCAGAACATCTGAGTAGTTCTGTCGCCTCAAGCTTTTGTACTCCCTGTATCCCACATGCCATTATTCACTGGATTGAGCTACTTGTTTCAGCTCTGTACTGGTTACAGAGGGCTGGATGTATATTAGCATGGAAATTCCTTAGCTCTTTGTATTTCAGATAATAAGTTTTGTCAAGTTGACATTGAAAACAACTGGAAGTAGCTGTGGTTGCTGGATATTATCAGGTGTGTTTAAGACTTGTGGTTTTCCGTCTCTCTGCAGGGGGTGTAAGGATGGTGTATCCTTCAGCCTTTGTTCTCATCTCCCAGAGTGACATCCCCGTGCCACAGAACGCTGCCAGCGCTGCAGGCCATATAAATGTGGGACAGCAGGGGCTCGGAAGCGTGAAGGATCCTGCCAGTACCTGTGGGATGCCCCTGACTCCCCCCACCTCTCCAGAGCAGGCTGTTATGGGTAAGCAGCGGGCTGGGGAGGTGGAGTTGGACGCTGGGTTTTGCTCAGCTCCTGAGGAGTGAGTGTGTGAACGGGGCAGGCTAAAGGCAGGCGGTGGAGGAATGTTAGGGGAGGATTTGTAGGGCTGTGCTAAAGGAAAGTCAGTGCTGTGAACACCCCTTTACACAAAGTGGGGTGAGTTGGGTTCAGCTCCCTTTTCTGTGGGTGCATGTGTGCGCAGTGCTGCAAAGGAACACGCAAACCTCTCACCACTGGGCTGCCTTCTGCTCGGACTTGGAGGTTATTTGAACTTGTTGGGCAGCACTTGTTCAATTTCCCAGCGCAGTGGAAGTGTCAAAGACACAGAGGTCCTACAAGTTTCTGTGAGACTGTGCAGCCAGATGGGGCTAAAGAGCCCTCGTTATACCCTCACTGAGGAGCTCCCAGGCTTAGCCTTTATGGGATAGTTCTGTCACATCAACAGGATCAGTCTTGGAATCACAGAATCACCGAGGCTGGAAAAGACCTCTAAGATCATCAAGTCCAACCTTTGAACCTTGATGCAAAGCCAAGGAAAACGTGTCTGGATTCACTTGTCCATGAGTAGACCCTATAGATAAAGACAAAGTATTTAGTATTTACTGCTAGTAAGTCAGAATGTGAGATGTAAATTCACTTGGAGTTGTGTTTTTCAAAGGAACTGAGAGTTAAAATAAGCAAAAAGCCAATTAATAACTAACTGAAGCAAGACAATCAACATTTGAATAACAATCTCTATTCAAGTATTGATGCATATTTTAATGTACTATTGTATTTTTAAATTTTTCAGAACCCTGTTAAACTTGTACAGTATCACAAGGGGGATTCTATTTTTGAATATTTATAAGCTATCATTTATATAAAAGTGTTCATGTTGTCCAATCTGGCAGTCACAGCTTCTGTTTGATCTCTGCTATTGTTTGAGGGCAGTATGAATTTGTATCAGAGGGGTGCCTCTCCAGCAAACAATGAAAGGATTCTTTTTTTATCAAAACCATTTTAAAAATCCTTGAAAAACTGGAGAAATGGATTGGAAAAACATGCCTTGCAGTCCAGAATCACTAACGGGATCCATAAAGTGGATTAGTGTGGGGCACGGGAATAACAGTTTGGTTCTGCCCAATACTATTGAAAATGTGAGTTTAGTGCCATGTCCAGTTTTGAGCACCTAAAGATGTGGACAAACTGGCTGGAGTCCAGGAAAGGACAGTGAGAGTTATCCTGGATTTTGCAAACAGGACCTCCAGGAAAAGCTGGACAGAATTGAGGTGGTTTAGTCTAGAGAAGTAGAATTTGAAGGAAAATAAGAATAGGCTTTTCTCTGCAACTAGTGTGTAATAAATCTAAACTGGAGCAAAGTGAAACTAAGTTGAACAGGAGGAGAAACTTGCTCTGAGGAAGGATAATGAAATGTTGGAATAAATTGGCTGTTGGGAACCTACAGAAGTTCCATTAGCAGAGGGGTGATGGGTTTTGGGGGGTTTGGTGGGGGCATTTTGTAAGGTTGTTTTTAAGACACAGATTAGTTAAAAATGTTGATCCAGCTTTAAAGCAAAGGCTGGACTAGATGATCTCTTCAGTTCTCTTTTAATCATATTTTCTATGAAGGTGTCTAAAGTATGTAACAAGTAAAGTATGTTGCTGGAACTGGGGAATGGCTTCACCAGTGGAACCAGTCTGGACCTCAGGGGTTCTGCAGTGGGCTCTGGTGAGGGGCTGTTGTGTCCTCCACTCACTGTACCATTCCCTGACACAGGTATCTGTGTGTGTTCCACGACTGTATCAGGGATGTTCATGGATAAAAATTAGTGTCAGTGTGTGAGAACAAAGTGGTTTTCCCTGCTGTGCAGTTCTGGCTCATGCTGTATATTGCTGTACTGTATAGCATAAAAATATTCCATAATTGTAGAAAGCAACAGTTAATGCACCCCAATGTAACTTGGAAGCCCTGGTAGCTCCTTGGTTATCCTCTCATGCCTCCTGTCCTTCCCTTCCCATCAGACTTTTCCTTATTTTCCTCCTGCTGTTGATGCATGTGATGCCTCTGTGTGCATGTGATGTTTGTCTATATACACACATTCCTTCTCCCCTTCTCCAAAAGAGGACACATTTGCCAGTTCTGAAGTTCTGACCTGTTTTTTTGATCATCTGTCAAGTTCCCACTGTTGGAGAACCTTGGAAAGCTGGTGAAATACACAGTTAGAAGCACAAGCCTCAGCATGTCCAGGGATTTTGGGGTTTGACTTTATAAAAAGATGATCAGGGAAGATCTAACTGGAGAAAGAAATACATAACATGAAGAATGAAAGAAGATGCAGGGTTAGGCAGCTTGTGCACCATTTCAGAAGTTGTGTTTGCAAGTCACCTGGCGGCAAGCAGCAGGAGTCCCTGTTAGCTGCAGTGGTGTGCAGCACTGAGTCCCTTCGGCACCTCGCACTTGAGGCTGCTTGGATTGCGTCAGGCAGGAGGACGAAGTGTTCTGTACCCTGGTGTGACCTTGTGGAAATGCAGCACATCCCTCCTTGCTGTTCCATCCCCAGCCCAGAGCCGCACGGACCCAAAGCTCCCTCTGCTGGCTGCAGCTCGGGCTTGGCAGGATGGATGTGCTGGAGTTCGGCTCAGATAAACACAAACACATTGCAGGGCAGGAAGAGAAGCATCTGCTCGTACAATAGCGGGTAAAGGCTTCTGCATCACAGGAAGGAATGAAGTGCAGAGAGTTTTCAGGCTCTCAAACATGTTGAAATAATATCTTCATTTGTTATCTCTTTGATAATTATACAGAAAATACATACTGAGAATATCATATGCTGTGTTAATAGCGGATCTACTGATGATAAACTGGAAATTTCTGCAGTGGCGCAGATCTCAACTGGAAAATCTCACCAAAGCCAGTTTTGATTCTGGTATTTCAACTCAAGCATGTTATAAAGAAATAGCACAGAATCCCAGAGTGATTTGGGTTGGAAGGGACCTTAAAACTCATCCCATTTCACCCCCTGCCATGGGCAGGGACAATTTCCACTATCCCAGGCTGATCCAAGCCCTGTCCAGCCTGGCCTTGGACACTTCCAGGGATCCAGGGGCAGCCACAGCTTCTCTGGGCACCCTGTTCCAGGGCCTCCCCACCCTCCCAGGGAACAATTCCTTCCCAATATCCCATCTATCCCTGCCCTCTGACAGTGGGAAGCCATTCCCAGTGTCCTGTCCCTCCATCCCTTGTCCCAAGTCCCTCTCCAGCTCTCCTGGAGCCCTTTTAGGCCCTGGAAGGGGCTCTGAGGTCTCCCTGGAGCCTTCTCTTCTCCAGCTGAACCCCCCCAGTTCTACCCCCTCCGTGTCTGTAGGAAACCATCAGTGATCCATTAGTTTCCTCAGTGAGGTTTAATATTTGAGTATAAAGAACTGATCCTTGCTTTGAAATAGTCTACATAAATTATTAGTTTTCTTAATAGATGCTTTTACAACCATCTATATTATAATAAATTTCATCTTTAAAGCAACTCACCAAAGACTATATAAATTCAAGTTTAACATCCAGGATAATTGTGAAGAAGCTCTGTCTGCACTATTTCTTAGTGATTCAGTGCAGGGCTGTAGGGGCTATCTAAAGTACCTCCATTTCTTAGGGAGTATATTTTGATGTATACATATAAATATATATGATATACAGAGTGTGTCACATCGCCCGAGGTGCAGCACGTGCACAACTCCATTGCTCGTGTCTGTGGTACAACCCAGTGCCACTTTTGTTACCTCAAAGGAAGTGTTGCTTTGAGAGGTGTTTTGTAAGGATGCTCTGAGCGTTCCCCAGTGCATGTGCACATCTGTGCAGTCAGCAGCCTGCTAAGAGACTTCCAGGAAAAAAATCAACTGTGAATATGAAGAACAGTTCTGACATTAATGCTTCATTTCTCTTGCAGGAGAAAGTGGCTGCTCTCAGAGCAGCATCAGCCATCCAGCTGCACAGGAAGGGACAGTCAGTGTCCACAGTCCAAAGAAATCAAGCAAGATTACTCCAAAATTTCACAACCGTATGGTTCACCGTGTGTGGAAGGAATGCATCCTCAACAGGGCACAGTCCAAGTATGGCAGCAGTCCTTGTGGTTTGCTTATTTAGAACACAGAATACATGGTTGATATTGTCATAGTTTTGCCTTAATGTTATTCCTTACAGGATTCCTTTGCCATTAAAGGTGCCAAATAGCATTATCAAGGAAAATGTTGTCTTATCAAAGAAAATTTGGCACTGTGCTCTGCTGAGAGCTCCTGACACTTCCTGTTGTGTTTGCAGTTGTGTACCCTGATTGTGCCAGTCTTTGAGGCCACACATCCATGGGATGTGCCTTCAGCCAAGTGCTCTCACATTTAGTGATGGTAGCTTCCATCTCCAGTTGTTGCTACTACACTGAAAGCTGGGTGACTGCAGAACAGATTGGATCTATTTGATATTTAGGGCACTAAGGGGAGTATTTGTAAAGCCTTACCTGAGTTGGACTAAAACTTCAATTGACAAGGGTGTATAAACTGATGTTAGTATCCCAGGCCTTTAGTACTGGGGATTTAAAGTGTATCATGGCATGGTGAGCCCTGAAATATTTATTCTTTCCTATTTCCATGCACTTTCCTCATTGGGTATGTCACACTGATTTCCAGAATCAGTTTAAATGACTTTCCCCTTGTTTCTTGTGCTCAGACTCCAGACAGAGTTATCTGATGCAGAGCTGGGACCTTCCTCCTACATAAATCAAACTGTAAATTTAAGGAGTAGTACAAGGATCTGCTGTCTATTTCAAAGGTCAGGTAGAAGGAAGGAATTTATTTGAGGGGAACATATATGAATTTATGCATGTACATTTTTAAAGTTTGGTTTTACAAAAAGTGGTGATTACTAAAAGAATTTTCTCTTCTTCAGGAGGAATCAAATTACAGCTGCAAATTTGGAAGAGGAAGTTCCTAACAATAGTGTTTCATGGGATTTTGTGGATCCAGTCCAAAGAGTCAGTTGTTCTTGTTCCAGGTGAGCTTTGAAGAGAATAAATATTTGTCATACTGGGAGAGCCCTGTATAATTCAGACAGAGGTACACTTGCAGGAGGGAGCTAGGCTTTAGCTGAGACAAGAGGAAATTGTAATATCAAACTGTGATCACATTTGGGGGATGAACCTGCATCTCAGCCCATTGTCACTTGCAGGAGTCAATCCAAATGGAAAAATGATGGTATTGGGGCCAGGGTCACTCCAACAGTCCCCATTCACAATGAACTCATCCTGCAGCTTTTCACAGCTGTAACCTTTGGTTAAGTGGTTAAGGCTTGTGGTAAAGAGGGCAGGATCTGCCTAAGTTTGTGAGCATCCTGATATTTGGTGGAGGAGGGAAAACATCCCTACAAATCACTTCACGTGCCTCTGGTCAGTCTGCCATGGCACCAAAACCCACCCAAGAGAATATTAAACCTTTGCAGCCTGGTCAGCCACTGTCACTGAATCAGAAAGAATTCACAGCTCACTCACACAAACACTTTAGGAGGTTATTAAATTATCTGTCATCGCTGATGGGTAGTTAGAATTCCAGAACTCCTCACTCAGGAAAGGCAAACCATCATCACCAATTCTGCTGAACCATTCTTACAATTATCAGCGAGATGTTACAGGACTAGGAAAAGCCCCAGTTTGCAGTGAAATAGTCCTGTGAAACACTTCTACTGAAATTCTTAATTCCCAAGGTCACCATCTACTTGTAAGATAGATGATAAAAGCATCTTTACCAAAGGAAGTTATTCCTTAAGCACGCAGTTGTTGTTTGTGTAGTCAGAGGAAGAGATAAAGGGGTTGTGCATCCTGCAAGAGTGGAATATTCAGCCTGGAGACTCCCTGCTCTATCCCAAGTGAGAGGTGCTTTCTGCAGCTCTTCCCCCTGATTATACACATTGTTTGTATTTATATATTCAAGAATGTGGAACAGATAAATGTTTTGTCAGGATGCCAAGTATTTCCTGTGGAAAACTGAGGTCCAGCTCTGCCTGGAAAGCATGGGGAATCCATAGTGGGCAGTGGGAGCCTGATTCTATGGATAGGTTCAGCTGCACTTGCAATTTCACACTGTCTGTTCATCCCTCCTGTGATAACTGCATCATGCTGGAGTTGGTGAACACAGCAGCTGGGAAATGGAAACATTATCCTTAAAATGAAGGCAGTACCTGATTTCAAACAGCAATAAGTACTTTCTGTGTAGCCGCAGAACCTAGCAGCTACTGTCATACAGAAATTGTTTTAGTCATTTCTGTGCCCATTCCGTCTACTGGATAAATGTGAAGATATGATCTCAGATCTGGAGTCTCAAAGGGTTGTCTGGTACTCAGCATCAAATTCAGTCTCCTGCAGACCCAGCTTGGTGTGTGAGGAACAGAATGTCTGAAATAATTCTCTGCAGTTAAAATACAGTGAATGATGGAGAATTAAGGCAATGAAATGTTACAAGAACACGCTTAAGGCAAATCTCCAGTTACCAGGGCATTAGCTCCACATTAGGGTGATTGCAGCCACAGACCATCTGCTGCTGCAGGGAATCTGCAGCGTGGCCTGGGAACAGCAGAGCCCCACGGAAAGCTGGGATAACCCCACACAGTGTGGACACTTCCAGGGAAAAGGGGCAGCAAGCACAAGATGTTGTGTTTGTACCCTTAGACAGGGCTGGGTGTCTCCAATCTAGTCCACTTCACTTGTGAATGTGTAGGTTATCTTTTTAAGTAAAAAGCACATTACATGTTTTGAAATGGGTTTTTGTTGTCCTGTTGTTGTTCATAGAATAGGGATGGAGTGATTCATTTTGAAATGGTGTTTATTTTTAAACAGGTTTCAATGTTAAGCACAAACACATCTTTCAATTTCTGTTTAGCTTAATAAAATCAAATAAACAGCTAAACAAACACCCCCTGAAAAACAAAAAAGACCAATAAAAGTATGGGCAGCCTTATATCCCTGTTGTCACTTGGGAACCATCACCAGTACGCTGAAAATACTGTTTAGCAGTACCTGAAACACTGAAGTTCAATCCTGTGCTTCCCAGTCTCAAAGATACTGGATGCAAAGTCCAAAAAGCTGTATCAAGCCAATAATAAGATTGTGTGTTACTGCATTATTTTGTTTTGAATATTTTAAAATATTTATTTAAACTTCATTAATCAGGCAGAAATTAAAAGTCTGTTAAAAGATCAGGAGCAGCCAGGAGGTTTCTCAGTGCTGCTCTTTGGGTTTGGCTGTCCCCTGAGCTCAGGTCACTGCCCTGCCCATGCAGTGAGTGGTTTCTGCTCCTTTTCCAGGCACAAGGTGTTCAAGCAGCGCTGCGCCGGTGCCTCGGGCCGGCCCCCCACGCTGCCCCAGCCCGGCTTCGGCGTGGGGACGGCGACGGCCTCGGCACTGCCCCCTCCCGCCTCCTCAAAGCACAAAACCACCGAGAGGCAGGACAAGGGAGAGAAACTGCAAAAAAGGCCCCTGATGCCGTTTCACCATCGGCCCTCGGTGACTGAAGAGCTATGCATGGAGCAGGACACGTCCGGGCAGAAGCTGGGACTGGCTGGGATGGAGTCCGCTTTGGAAGTCCCCAGTTCCAGGAAATACGAGAAGCCGCTCTCGCTACCTGCTAGAAATCCAAGCAAGCAAATTAATATGAATCCTATGGATTCACCCCATTCCCCCACTTCCCCTCTGCCTCCCACCCTGAGCCCCCAGCCCCGTGGTCAGGAGGCGGAGAACCTGGACCCCCCTTCCGTTCCTGTGAACCCAGCACTCTACGGCAGCGGGCTGGAGCTGCAGCCGCTGCCCAGCTTAGATGACAGGACAGTCCTGGTGGGACAGAGGTTACCTCTGATGGCAGAGGTCAGTGAGACAGCCTTGTACTGTGGCATAACTCAGAGCAACGAGGCCGTGGACGTGTGGAGGACCTACAGTGTCCCTTCAAGTGACGACCCCGAGTTCCGGCCGCCGGAGCTGCCATGTGAGAGGTATGATGGCAGGATGGAGATCAACCCCGACAGCACTGCACTGAAAAGGTGAGAGTGCACACCGAGCAGGGGGTAGGGGGTTTAAACATCACCAAACTCGAATTTCTAGTTTTCAAGTGAAAAAGGTCAAGGCTTCACTTCACCGTCACAGATGCTGCAGAGAACACCAGATACTTAAACAGAAACACACTATTGCAGGATGCTTTCCTGTTCCGTATCTGGCATTCTGTTGGACACTACAAGAACTGATCAATCTCTTTGTGACCTATTTTTGTGTTTTATGCTAGCCTAAAAATTACTCTGGTATTCTGATAATGCATTTTTAAAAATGCACCAGAGAGAGTGGTTAATGAAAATGTTTAAGCAAAAATTAATTGAGGAAGAGTTATTGAGTTAAAAGAGTATTTGGTTTGGTAATTACAATGGAGTTTGCTAGGCTGGAAAGGGTTTCAGCCTGGGAAGGCTGGAAAATGTTTTCATTTACACAGTGACAAAATTGATTCTTCTTTCATTGTCCAAAAGTAGGTCTTAATACAGTAAGGTATTTAATACTAAATGTAGCCAATACATCCTTTATTTGAGGAAAAAACCATTTCTGCTTGATCAAGGGGGATGGAGTGAGCCGTGGGCTGTGTTTGTGTGACGGCTACAGATCATGCTGGTTTTGTTTCATGGTGGCTTTGCTTGTTTATTTTCACTTCAGGCTCTTAGCACAACCTAATAAACGGTTTAAAATTTTGGAAGAGCAGAAACCAGTGCAGACCCTGAACTATCTCGACCCCTTGCCTCTACTACAACCCCCTGGAGAAGGCTGGGGAGACACCAGTGATCCTTACACCTTCGAAGATGGAGACATCAAGTACAGCTTCACTGTCAATAAAAAATGCAAACTTGGGGCTGAGAAAGATCCTTTGAAAAAGAACAAGGTAAAGCGTAAATCCAGAGTCTCTGGCATTAATGTTCTTGTTGGATTTATCCTGTAGCACAGCATTTACACTACAGCTCCCTGGAAGACACAAGCCTGTTCCACAGAACAAAATCAGACATAGATATATTTATATTTACATTTATATTTTTATATAATTTTTTTTTATAGTCACCTGCATGATGCTCCGTATGTATCTTGTCCTTTAAGGAGCTGTTTCAGTGTCTGGCTGTGCAAGCAAACATTCTAAATGATGTTTTTTCCTGGAGAATTGGAGGTGGTTAATTACCTGGACTGGCTGTCAGAGCTGAATGATGTGCATGGAATCCTTTATAAATCTTACATTTAACTCAGACCTCTGAGTCTGGCTGGACATAGGAAGACATTTGTTCTTACACAGCTTAAATTCATATGCATGAAATCTCTTTGATTTTTTGTATAGTCAGAAGATGGGATTGGTACCAAGGAAATCCCCCCAACGGGTCATTCCACACCAGTTCCTGATGGAAAAGATGCCATGTCCATTTTCAGTTCTGCTCCTAAGACAGGTGAGTTAAAGCTCTTTGATTCGCTCTGCAAAGCAAAAATACTCAAAGCTATGCCATAACATGTGGAGGGAATGTTCACATCTGAGCTTTTGTCTGTAACATCAGAGCTACAGACAGCTCCCAAGCTGGAAAAAAACTCGATTTTCCTTGTCTTTTCTTATAAAAACAATTATATATTTTTTAAAATATTAAATGAGCAATAGCTCCTTCCTTGTTTCCCGGCTGCCCCTCGGTGGTTGCTGAACAGCCTGCAAGGCTCCAGCACAGCAGAGGGGCTCAGTGCTGTGGGGCAGAGGTGCTGTTGTGTTCCCCGTCTGCGCTCCCGCTTCCCCGTCTGCGCTCCCGCGTTCCCGTCTGCGCTCCCGTCTCCGTGACTGCCTTCCCGCGTTTCCCCGTCTGCGCTCCCATTTCCGTGACTGCATTCCCGCGTTCCCGTCCGCGGTCCCGTTTCCCCGTCTGCGCTCCCGCGTTCCCGTCTGCGCTCCCGTTTCCCCGTCTGCGCTCCCGTTTC
>VZTH01003906.1:0-10363 GCA_013397815.1 Aleadryas rufinucha | reverse complement strand
CCCGTCTGCGCTCCCGCGTTCCCCGTTCTGCGCTCCCGCTTTCCCGTCTGCGCTCCCGCGTTCCCCGTCCGCGCTCCCGCGTTCCCCGTCTGCGCTCCCGCGTTCCCTGTCTGCGCTCTCGCGTTCCTGACTGTGCTCCCATTTATTTCCCTGCTCCCTGGCTGACAGACCCGCGGCAGGACGGCGCTGCCGGCAGGGCCGGCTCCGGCAGCCTCACCCAGGTCACTGACCTGGCCCCGTCCCTGCACGACCTCGACAACATCTTCGACAACTCCGATGAGGATGAGCTTGGGGTGAGTCTTTGTGGGACTGAGTGTCCTGTAGGCCGAAAACCAGAAATCCTAGTGGGAATGATTATCCCTAACAGTTCTTACACAGCTTAAATCCAGGTGGGCAGGCTTGGATTTTAGCTAGGAAGGATTGCTGGCAAAGAGAGAGATCCTTCAGGAGGTCCGTCCTGCATGGACAGGCTGTAAGGAGCTTCCACAGGGAGAGCCATGCAGTTGCTTTATAAATCCCTTATACCTAGCTATGTGTCCTGGACTTCTGTCAGAATTTTGTGTTTGAAAGTTGTGGAAAAGATCCAAGTTTTATTAATTGGTGATTAGTTCTTTTACCTTGTCTGAGAACCTGCCCAAAGAAAAATAAATTCAGTCTTACAGCATGTTCCCTTTTATTCTTCCAAGCACTTTATTTCAGTGCAAAGAGAAATAGTTGCTGCATGTTAGGAAATACAAAAGGAAATGCAGATTTATATCAATTATGAGAGGGGGAAAACTGCCAGGGAAGGCAAAGATTTGAATAGTCACTATCTTTAAGCATAATCTAATACAGCCATAATGATACAGAAGGTGATCCTAAAGTGACTGTTAGTAGATAACGGTGTTTAAAAGTCTAATGCCTTGTTCTTGGCAGGACTTTACAAGTGCACCAATTTTCTTACTGTGGTTCCACACAAACTGCACTTCAGATGCCACAGTTAATATGCAAATCTACCAGAGGACTGTTCTGTCAAAATAAAAAATTACTTTCTTCTCTGAAGTTGGCCTGGACAGCCCTAATGTTTTTCCTGTCTTAACATTTGCATGTGTTGGGCTTACTCTCAGTGTCATATTCCCATTTTTACCTTGGAGTAATCCAAAGATGGAAACCAGTAGAGCAGTCATGGGCATTTCAAGCTCAGGGCTTGTGATAAAATTTTGAATATAATTTGTGTGTGTATAGAAATAGAAAAATACAAAGTTATATGTATGCATCAATTTATGAGGGGATATGTAGACAGGCAAATATTTCTTTTTGTTTTTGATGTTGAAAGAGAGGGAAAAATCCAGACTCCTTGCGGGGGAGTGGGTGGGAGAGCAGAAGAGCAGCCATTCTCTGTGCAGTGCAGTGCCCTGAGAGGTGTGGGAGTCTGTGCTGACTGCAGTGTTTGCTTTGCAGGCCGTGTCCCCAGCCCTGCGCTCCTCCAAGCTGCTGGCAGCGGGCTCCGAGGAGCGGCCGCTGGGCAAGGACGGCCGGACCGCGGTTCCCTACCCTCCCAGTGAGTACCAGCCCTTCAGTGGGCACAGCTCGCCCCTCCCACAGCCACAGGCCTCGCTGTGCCAGCCCTGCAGTGCCACTGGGCTCACTGAGGGTGCACCTGGTGCTGGAACTGCCAGGTTTTAGTGAGGGCACGGTGGTAATACAGACACAGATTTTTAATGAGCCTGCTGAGATCTGAGGTGCTCTTCTGTTGGCATTGCTGTCTTAGTCTGGAACTGTGGGAGGAGTTTGGTACAAATCTTCCTTTGGAAGCTCTCCCCTCTCTTCTCAGCTCACTGTTAGGCACTTAGACCATTACCACATCCCTGCGGGCTCTGCTCGCAGGGAACAGGGACAGGAGGAGAGGGAACGGCCTCAGGCTGGGCCAGGGGAGGGGCAGGTTGGATATTGGGAACATTTCTTCATAGAAAGGGCTGTCCAGGCCTGGCACAGCTGCCCAGGGCAGTGATGGAGTCCCCATCCCTGGAGAGGTTTAACAGCCATGTGGATGTGGCACTTGGGGACATGGGGCAGTGGTGGCCTTGGCAGTGCTGGGAGTGGTTGGACTCGATGGTCTCAGAGGGCTTTTCCCACCTGAACAGATCTCTGATTCTATTGGTGTAGGTGGCATTTCTCTTGAGATGAAAGAGAAATGTGTCTGTGTTTGTGGAAGGAGGAAGGTGAGAATTTTTGGTATAATAGTAACGAATCAAATTACTAATTACTTAGTGGTGGGAAGGAAGAGTGTTTGATTTCTGTGGCCACTCTAAGCAGAAATCCAATCTCTCTGCAAATCATTCTTTAATGCCTTCTCATTAACTTCAGCTGGTAATGAGAACAAATTGAGGTGAAGAAAAAAACCAGTCTGAAGGAGATGAGTCAGAGTTTTATGGACCCATAAAAGCTGTGCTGATTTACTCAAATGTAGAAGTCTGAAGTATACAGAGATTGGATTTTGACAGGTTTAGTTGATCCATAGCTTTTTAAAATATGCAAAGCTTTTTCAAGCATGACACACATGAAAATGAATGATGATAGTTGCCTGTTGCTGTAGGGTTGGGGGATTTTTTGTAATTAAACTTTTTTATGAATCTGCACTGCAGAATTTTGCTAAGTGGAGTGAGCTGGAGGTGAGAAAATGATGTCGTGTGAAGTTAAACAGATACACTCCACTTGTAGCCGTGGCCTTGCACCAGCTGTCGAGGCAGAGCAGTGTCTGTGGGGAGCTGAAGTGCCTTGTACAGCACCATAAATTCCTACTGGCCACCCTTCATTTTCACCTTCCTCCCTGTCCCCTCTCCAGTGCCTAAAGCATCTCTCTCTGCTGAGAAACAGAGGAGCCAGTCCAGCTGCCAGCCTGAACATTGTATTTTATACTAATGGTGGTGGAAAAGAGTTTCTTCCATTCTGCTGAACCTGTTGTCAGCACTGATTTATCCTATTCAGGGACAAGTCTAAGGTCTTTTAAATTCAAATACTGAGAGAGTGGAAAAAAGAATATGGACGGAGTGGGAATAATTCATAGCCCATTGTTTACTCTGCTGCTCCAGATTGTGAAGGACTTTGGGGTCAGCTTGGACAGTTATTACCAAAAGAACTGCATTTTGAGAGGATTTCCCCTGTTTATTTCACTTTGTCTAAAGAGTTCAGTAGCCTGGCTGTGTCATCTCTGAGCACAGAAGCATCACATGCAGGGTTGGCTCTGTTAAGGCAGAGTGGAGACACATCCTGAGGCTGCAGCATCCTACACAAATGTACTGTTAGTGCAGGTACTCACAATCCATATATAATTGTAGTCCCATCATTTATTTCTGCTTTTTTCTGTTAGTTTTTGAGAACAGTACTTCTTCTTACCTGTTTGGATTTCCACAACACAGTGTTTACCAGTCAGAAATCCGTCTGTATTGATTTATGAATTTTCCATAATCCTTAGGCTGCAGATGTTATTGAGTACAAGAGTGTCCTTGTGTCCCATCAGCTTGGGTGTGGAAATGGGATGGGGCATTAAATCTGTCAGAGAAAGTATCTAAGAGGAGGCACTTGTGGGAATTCACCCTTCTCTAATTACAGTGGTTCACCCGTGATGGTTTTGTCCAGAGAGGATCAGTCCGAATTCAAGTCAGGAAAATAGAGCATTTATGCTGAATGTGACACAAAATAAATATGGAGGCTGTAGCTGGAAGGAAGCAGAATGGAGCTGGGGAGAGCATGCAAGACTTGGTGTGATTTGTGTTTGCTTGCATTACAGTGTACAGAGCATCTCTGTTGGGCTTGGTTGTTCTGCTTAAAGAAGAAGAATAGCCAATGGAAGATTCCACTGCATTCATTTCCTGAGAAGTCATTTAGGGATTTTCCTGGCTTAATGTTTTGTGATGCAAAATGAAAATTTTGTGCCTTCTCTGGCACTGGAACTTGGGGCTGCCTGGCAGTCTGTTCCTAGGCAGAACTGCCTGTGTTTGTGGCAGGAGCTGTGTTGCCATGGACCAGACAAGGCTACAATGACTGAGTGGAGAAATCCAGCTCAGGGCATATGAATTCCAAAGGCCTCCTGCTTTAGGGCTCAGTGTCAGCTCTGGCAAAGGGAGGAAACTCCTCTGTGGCTCCTTAGAAACAGTCACTGGGGTGAACTTGGCACTGATGTCAATCCACCTCTCCAGTTATGAAGGATTTATTAGTTGCTGGTAAACTGTGCATTTGT
The DNA here is from genome assembly GCA_013397815.1 of Aleadryas rufinucha. Taxonomy (NCBI): domain Eukaryota; kingdom Metazoa; phylum Chordata; class Aves; order Passeriformes; genus Aleadryas; species Aleadryas rufinucha. The sequence goes on along the minus strand of VZTH01003906.1, from coordinate 6,144 downwards.
TTGTCTGTCTACCAGGTTGTTGTTTCTGCTGAACAATAACCTTGCAGAGTATCCCTAGGAATTTGGGGAATTTATCCCTAGGAGTTAACTGTTAGTCTGGACTTACACTGCTGTCAGAACCCCAGTAAGTCTGGAGAAGCTTTGCTAGTTTTTAACTGATGAAATAAGAGCTAGCATTGAGTTGGTCTCTTCTGTTTTATTGAATTTCCTTGAGAATTTGTATTTTAATGATTAACTGTGTTGTTTCATGCTCTTCAGCTGTGGCAGATCTCCAAAGGATGTTCCCAACACCACCCTCTTTAGAACAGCACCCTGCCTTCTCCCCAGTGATGAGTTACAAAGATGGAATAAATTCAGAGACTGTGACTGCCTTGGGAATGATGGAGAGCCCTATGATCAACATGGTTCCAACACAGCTGGCTGAGTTTAAAATGGAGGTGGAAGATGGATTAGGTAGCCCTAAACCTGAAGAAATTAAGGTAACATGCCAGAAATGCGGGATTTTTACAAACTCCTCTATGCACACTTTGATTTTTATAAACGGGTCCCATGTAGTGTGTGTAGCAACTAACAAATGTGAGCTGGACCCACGTAAAGAACCTGTCAGGCTGGAGTTGGAAAAATACTCTTCTCTAGTAAAAGAGCTTTTTAATTGTTTCCCTGATTTTAACTGTAGGCATTTTTCTTCTTGTAATCTTATGTTTGTAATGGTTCTGGGTGTTCTCAGGAAACAAACAGGGCTGTGACACGAGCCTTGTGCCTAACAGAAAGAATGTACGTGTATGAAAAAATACCACACTCGTGGCTAAGGAGCTGTTAATTGATGCATTTCTTCATGTAATTTCTCTGTGGCACCTTTGCTGTGCCCCCCTCCCTGCTGCCAGGCTGGCACACAGTGGCATAAAGTGGTGCATGTAGAAAGGCTGCCTTTGTCTCTCTGAAATGTTCCTTTTTAGGTTAGGGTTGAAACTCTCTGAGAAAGCCCAGAGGTTGAACTTGCTCTGTTTCTTCTTCAGCTGATGTTACTTCACAAGTTTTAAGGCCAGATGGGACCATTGTTATCTGACTTTCTGTGTAACACAGGTCAGGTAATGTCACCTGGTTCTCCTCTCTCGAGTCCTGTAGTGTCTCAGTAAGAGCTGTTTGTGCCTGGGGGCTCTGGGTTCTCGTGACATCCCAGTGCAGCCATTTCTCCATAGCATCCCATGGAGGGCCCCAGCATCAGCACGGGTGTGCATTGGTTGTGTCATTGTTCCATCACAGGGTAAGAGCAGGGCAAAACCATTCTGCCTGTGTGCATCCTGCATTCCTGAGCTTCTGGGGCTGCCTTTTGGCACTTCTGCCAGAAGGTATTGTTGCCATATTTCCACGCATACAGCCTGAGGGTTTTTTTAACAAAAAAATGCACTTTTTGTGTGGAAATGCACAGCACCTTGTTCTGCAGCAAGCTGCTCTATACATGGGGAATAAAAAGGGAGATGCCCACTCTAACTCTGGCTTCCTGGTTGTCCCCAGCCCTTGATTTTGTAGCCTAATTCTTCTCCTTCAGACCCACCTGTCCCTCATGTGCCACAGCCTGTTCCTTCTATTTCAGCAGCCATCTCTTTCCCCAGCAGCACCTCCTTCCCTCTCCTTTGTGCCCATGTTGGAATTAACTGAGGGCTGATTTTTAGGGGTCTGCATTGCTGAGCCAGGGACACACCTGCAGCTGCATGGACGAGAAGTGGCTGTGTTGGTGTGAGGATACTGATGGATGCCTTTATCCAGTGTAAATGATGTGGTCAGCTGTGAACCAGGACATTGTCCTGCCAGCAGGAATAGCATCCCTCAGGCACACTGCAAGGGAAGCCCTGGCAAATCCCACAGGGTGACTTCATTCACAGGAGCTTTCGTTTTTGTCCCTGGGAGAGGAGGGAGTCCCTGTCCCTGGCAGGAAGCAGGACAGCCTGTGGGACAGCATTCCCGGGTTGTGCTCCCATGTTTTGGTGCCAGTCCAGTGTGTCCAGTCAGACCCCGGAATTCCCAGCTCATTCCCCTGCCAAGGGCTGAGCTGGCAGGGAGCTTTTCCCAGCAGTTCTGTGGAGAAAGGGGCTTTGCAGATGTGGGAGGGAATTCCCAGTGTCCCTCCTGAAGGCAGAACCCACCTGGACACCAGGACATGGGGCAAGTCTGCCTTGGTACTGCCAGATCTCTCCTTCCTTCCTCCCTGAGCTCTCACTGGGAAGCACCTTGGGAAGAGGCACCTTCTCAGTGTGTGCTCCAGGGCAGTCTTCATTTCCCACCTTGAGTTGGTGCGTCCACAAGTTTTTATGCCATTCCAGGAGTTTGAAATAAGTTTTTTATAAGGTTTGTAAGACTTTGCCTTGCCACAGACATTGCTGGCTTTTCTCTTCTGCTTATGCAGTAAACTGTTTGTTTAAGAACAGGATAAGTTGGGCCTGGAAAAGAAGTCTGTCTTGGAATTTGTTGAGCTGAAGATTTTTGAGTGAGAGCAGATTTCAGGGCGTCATTGATACCAAAGTTATTTTAATCTCCCTCACAACCATTAAAGGAGTATTAAAATACTTTAATTCTGCCTGAGAACATTTCCAGCAGCACAGACTGGCTTCTGAGTGTGTCACACCTGCTCATACACACCGGTGGGAGAAACAAGCACTAAACCCATTGCTGATCATTGTGAGAGCATGGAAGGAGATTCCTTGTGCTGAGAGACAGTAATCCACACATTCCTCACCCCTCAGTGCTTGACAAGGTGCGAGGGAAAAACGCGAAGCTCTAACGAGATGTTAAATACTGAGACTGCTGTTACTGTTTCTATACTGATTTTTGCTTTGCAGTAGTGCCTCAGAAGGACTAGTTCTGATCTCCTGAAAGAGCTGCAATAGTTCTAGAAACTCTGGCTGAAGTTCTTGTCATCACTCTCTGCAAGCAAACCTGACAGTCACTGCAAGCCCAGCTGGGCTGAACTTCATTGACAGTTAATGCTGTGTTTGCTGGATTGTTTAGATATTTGTATTTAATACTCTGTGTAATGATTGGCATGTGCAAAGTGAGCACTGTTATTGCTGAAGGGATATGAACCCTCATGGTGGGGCTTATTCAGAGGCTGCCTCAAGGCACCGCAGGGTTCCTCACACTGTCAGTACAGAAGTCTTGCAAAGATCAATCTTTTATTTAAGTGCCTAAATGAGGTGCTAAAAGTTAGGTAGTGTGAAAATTTCATAGTGCACTACTGATGTTTCAGGCACAGCTTGTCTGAAATGAGCCTGATCCAATTGTGAAACCTCCTGCCATAAAGCTGGGCAGCATCTCGGGATAACAGGGAGTCTCAGCTGAGTTTCCTTGAAGGAACTGCTCTTGAATGCTTTGTAGAATGAATAAATATACTGCATTTTTGGGGGGAAAAAAGCAGTTGGGGCGGGTCCAAACAGTACAATAGATTTTAATTAAAAATAAATACCTGAAGAGCAACCTGAGCACAACGTTGTAACCAAGGTCACTTGGATGTTACAGGATTTTTCATATGTGCACAAAGTTCCATCACTTCAACCTTTCGTGGGCTCCTCCCTGTTTGCTCCACTGAAGATCCTGCCCAGCCAGTGCCTCCTACCTCTGAAGATTCCAGATGCCTGCATCTTCAGGCCTTCTTGGGCTGTTCCTCCGAAAATTGAACAACTTCCATTGCCACCTGCAGCCACTTTCATCAGAGATGGCTACAAGTAAGTACAGCCTTGGAGGAGTGGAGTCTGTCCAGCCCATGCCTAAAGCTGGGTAACTAAAATGGTTGTTTGTATTAACAGTGCTTTAACCTGCAAATGTATTTTAAACCTTTTAGGTTTGCCATTGACTGAGATGAAAACACTCCTGATAGCAGGAACATTTAACCCCGGCTTTGGCAGTCAGGGGTGTTACAGTGTGTTCCACTCTCAGCGCTTTTAAAAGAACAGGAACATGCAGTACTGAATTAATGGCAATTTCTGATACAGGAAAATATTGTAATTCAACAGACACCACAAGTGTTGGGGAACACACTGAATGCACTGAACCTCTCACACCTCTGCCCTCCCACTCCCATGTCCGGCCTCCAGCCAGGCTCCCTTGTGTCACTTTGAGCTCCAGCCTGGTGATCTCTGGTTCTGGTGATTCCATTTGCCCTTCTGAGGGCTCTGGAAATGTTGAGTGGGCCTGTGAGAGCTCCCCAGTCTGTGTTCCCATGTGAGCTCCTGTGGTGTCCCTGAGCAGGGCCGTGGGGAGCTGCAGATCAGACAGATGTTGGTCCATGTCCTGTCCTGTCCCACCCTTCCTGATACCCAAAGAGGAGATGCCAAGTAGGAGAGTGCTGTGACCTGCAGGGAACCACTGACGTTCATTTTCCAAGCTTGGATTCCTCATTCTGTTCTCAGAAATTAGCAATGTTTATGGAGGAAGTTCATTGCTGGAGGTTTTGAAAGCTAGCAAGAATTTGCACCATCAAATTAATAAAATCGCTTAAAAAGCATAGTAATAGTGCAAAGGTCTCCTGCTGCACTGCTTCATTTCTAGAGGAAGCAGTCTGTATCTTTAAATCAATCTGTAAATCCTTTAAATCAGTCCTTTTGCAGCCCCAAAGGGTCCTTCAGTGTTCTCAAAAGAATTGCAAAGAAGAAATTGTAAACCCTTGATATAGTGCCTAGGGAGCAATTTAATTCTCAGGTTTTTTCATAATAGTAACTGATGCACCGGGCCTGAGCTGGTTATTAATTTCAGGTATTTGTTGGGGGGAAAAACCCTTTCATTTTCAATCTAATCCAATTAGAGTGAGGATTATTACTGCAGGCTTCCGACGGAGTGGTGATTGCCAATCAGGGTTTCTAGGTCACCTTTTCTTATTAGTCTGAGGCACTCGCTCTGCTGCCGCTCCACAGCTCCTTCAGACCCTGCTTCATTATCTTCCCCTCTCCAGCTCTGAGTTGGACACACATCAGTTCAAGGTAATAAAATGATTGTAAGGAAAGACGTCTCCAGCGTTTTCCTTTTCAAGTCACTATGATAGGTGGGCATTCAAATGATGATAGTCCTTTCCAATAACACACGAAACACACTGTGAGGACAGACAAACATGGAAAAATCCCTGTGTCCCCTTCCTTATCCAGAGACTCCTTGAGTTCTTACACTCTTTCCTTATTCCAATATGTAATCAACACATTACAAGAAAAGTAAGCAGGTTGGAAGTGATGTGGAAAGAGAAAAGTAAAGATCTTTTTCTTTGATTGGCCCCTTATTACCTGTTTCTTGAAATGAGTCCTTGCAGATGGAAGACAGATCTCATGGGAATGTACAAACTGTTCTGTGGTCACTTGAATTTGGCAGGAAATGACAAAAACAGAGTAATAAAACCCAGTCATGAATGGAGATGACCCAAAAATACGATTCTTAGCTTTACTGGACTAAGAGTTTGTAATGGAACGTGCCCCATTGTGCCGCAGACCGTGTAATCTGAAATGAGGATTTTCATTTATAGAATCAGACATGCAGTGTGTCCATGAGGTGACACCGTGTATCAGAGCCACGTGCATGACTTGTGACAGCTATTTAAAGTGATCACTTCTAAAATAAAATAAGATTTCTTATTTCTCTCTGAAATACTTTCATTTCCACTAATCTGTATCTCTGCACAGATAGTGGTGTTTAAAATACAAGCTACTATTCTTTCTTTTTTCCCTAGAAAAGTTGCAAACATCCTAAATCTTAACTTGATCATTTATCTAGAGATTGTTCTCGAGAGCGTTTGAGTCGTAGGCCATGGGAATAATCTTTAAGAGGGTGAAGTGATACCTTTTATCATAATGATAAGAAACAGTGATGCTCGTGGTGAGAATTCAGAGTTCTGTTGAGAGCCACGAGGAAGGGTTATGAGCAGAGTGTTCTTTACTGCAGTGTCAATGAATCCCTTCAGGTTTCACCATCTCCTGGTATTTCCAAACGAGCTTTGACAAAAGGGTCTCTGTTCCCATCTCTTCCCCGCAGCAACGTGCCCAGCGTGGGCAGTCTGGACCAGGACTACCTGCAGATGAGCACGCCCCAGATGAGCACGCCGGTGACGCTCAACAGCGCGGCCCCCGCCAGCAACAGCGGCGCGGGGGTGCTGCCGTCGCCGGCCACGCC
>VZTH01003904.1:1371-30372 GCA_013397815.1 Aleadryas rufinucha | reverse complement strand
TGTGATTCTGTGTGATTCTGTAACCAGTCTGTTGTTTTCTGTGCATGAAACATGAATAAAATATTTTGTTTTCCATGTGGTGAAGAGGGTTCTTATTGCCCTTATTTTCCAGTAAATTGACAGCAATTCTTTTCTTAGATCTAAACATCTTTCCCAGCTGAACATGGGGCAGTGGACGACTGTGTAGTACTTATTTAGTAGTAGTATTTCTTCATTGCTTCATGTCAGTATCTTAAAAATTGATGCCTTAATCTTTTGTGGATGTGGAATTTCAGAAACACTATACAATTTAGAAATATTCTTCTCTTTAATCTGTGTTTAAGCACCTATCTGAGTGTGCAGTTTCAGAAAATCATGTTCACCTCATTTTTGCCCATTCTTGGCCTTGTCTCATTCTTGTTCAGTATTGTTGTGGATCTTGCTCTTTTTTTTTCTTTTTTTTTTCTTTAACACTTTTGGAATTTATTAATGCCAGTTAGGGAATTTCAGGATTTCCAGTCTGGAGACTTCTCTTTGGCATTCTTCATTTGAAGGTAAGCCTATGTATTTGCATATAAATATAAAGAAAATTTAAAAAGAAAGTTAACTTGATTATAGTCAATAAGTTACTTCAAAGAGAGAAAAATACCAGGAACTACGTGTTTCCTTGCTCCAACAAGGAAAAATATAACAAAACAGTATAAAAAGCAGGTAAAATCAGCAATTAACTATTAGTAATGAGGTTGATAACCATTGGAAGAAGTTAGCAAAGATAGTTGTGGTTTCTCCATTTTCTGGTGTTTCCAAATCAGCATGGAACATTTTTTGAAAGGTCTGTGTAGTCGAATATAGCTTATTTGGCTCATTTCAAGTGTAGCCAAGTGGCATCCCCTATCCATTGACTCACCTGTTCTGATAGTTCCTCTAGACAGAAAAATGTAATAATAAGTATGTAAAAGACTTAATAAAATATTTTTATTATCAATAATGAAATATTCTTATCTAAGATGAAAGAACTCTTTGTTGTGATTTTGAAATTAAAATACTGCACATCGTGTGGTGTAGAACAACATAATGCTGGAAACCACTGTCAAATTATAAATATTTATATTTCAAATTATTAATAATTAACATTTGTTGGATGCATCTTACAGTATTAGTAAGACAGCAAATTTATATGCTCTGAAATTCAGCACTGTTTTGGAGATTCCCAAGCTAGGTCTGAGAAAACAGGCATTTTTGGATTGCACAGTGAGAAATTCCAGAATCATAGAAACCCTAGTTCCTTAGTTGTCAAAGGTTTGAGCATATGCAAGAGACTTTACCTTGGGTACAGTGAGCATGGTGCCAAATTTAAATAACTATCTCTCCTTTTAGTGAATTATTAGATATGACTTGCTAATATCATTACGAAACATTTCCACTGCTCAACAGAGTTTAAACCATAAGAATTTTATCCAGTTGTTTTAGAGATCTAAAGTTCAGAAGTTGTGCAAGCAAAACTGGTTTGCAATTTTTTTTCAAAATAACCTGCAAGATCTTTTCTCATGTGTTTTTTTAAACAATTTTCTCAATTTAAAAATATTCTTAACAACATTACTAAAATTGGGATTTTTTTGCTTGTTGAAAATGTGGTACACCTAAACAATACTATCTTACAAAATTTGGCAAGCTTCAACTGGATTTAAATGATTTTGATTTGATACCTCATAGAATTCAAACTTTTAAATTAGGACCTGTTTGTAAAGTTTAAGCACTGGATATAAGACAGTATATATTTTAAGAACAGTGAAGTAGAAATGCTGAAGAGTGACAGAAACAGAGTGCTCCACCTTCCTGTGAGGACATTATCAAGTGACATAAGCTTTGCTTAATGTGGAACAGCATTGCATTTCCTGTGATTTCGTTCTGCAAGGTGTCATCTCAGACTAAATTAAAGGCTGCACTTCCTTTTTTTTCCATTAGATATTTCTGTTTAATTTCATTTCATACTTTTTCACATCAATTTCACCTTCAACAAGCTAATATTGAGTTAATAAGCCTTTTTATAGAGGCTGATAGTGCTTATACATGTGTGCAGTTTTACTTAAATATGTATTCCTCTGGCCCACACAGTAAAAAATATCCATAGAGAACACTGTGGGGTCATGGGACTGGATAAAATCTTTTAGAATCCTGTTAGGAAAACTGTACTGAACTGTCCCAGTCTGGGACATGATTTCTTTTTTGTGGTAGGATCTGCCTGCAAAAGTTTTGGAGTTCTTTTGGAAGATGGAGAAGGCTTTTGGCATGTCATCCTTGCTTTAGCCATCAGTTTCTAGCAGTATGTTTCTAAGGAGCTACACTGTGGAATTCCCTGAGCACAGGTTGCCCTGGCAACTCCTGGAAGGGAGACTGGAAAATAATGTCAATGGTTGATTTTCAAAAGGGAAAGATGATATCTGTATGTCCAGATTACGGTAAAAGTTAGCAGACTCTTCCAAAATAGCAAAAATGTTGTAGAGTTGTATGTATCCATTCATTAGGTTCTGCAGATTTCAGAAATGCTGCATTCATGTATATGAACATCATTCTGTGCCTGTTACTGATCATATGTTTATTTGGTATGAACAGAATCACTTATATATTCTTACTCTTTCATTTTGCTGTGACCGGTAAAATACTGACTACAAAAACTGTTGAAAGAGCAATCCATCAACAGAGTCCTGACAGACAGCTGTGTTTGAGGTTTCCCACTGTTGTCCTGGCAGGAACATTGATATTTTCCTAGAGGTAAGATGAGTGTAGCTGCCATGAGATCTGCCTTCTCAGCCCCCCTTAATCATAAACTAGTACTTGTATCATACGGCCTGATAAAATTCTGTTGTCACTGATAACTATAGTCTTCACTGCAATTAGAAGTTAACTGGGACACAAAATGATACTAAAAATGTCAGGATGTTTTTGTGATAGACATTAAACTGTAATGTATTTGGTAAGCTCAAAGACCTGAAGAGTACTGACAGACTGAGATTCATGTCCTATATTGGTACTGACACATGGCATCCTTATAGGAGAAGTGACTTTAGAAAAAGGACCTGTGGTATCTGTTCACTGGTTGATAATGTTTCTTTAATTTTTTTTTTAATCTTCCACAAGAGGATTTTTCAATCTCTGAATTATGCATTTGAGTACTTTAAATGGTATATTTTCTCTCTGACTTCTCCCAGAGGGACCAAGCTTGTAGTTCAGTACTTTTACTTTCTCATTTGGCATGCTGTAAATACATTCCATTGTCATTGAACAAATGCTCATCCTGAGCAACTATCCACAAACGATATGTTACAGAAACTGCAGGAACTGGGTAGCAATATATGGCTATAGCACTATTTCCTACAGCTTGCAGCATCAATAGTCAACAAATTAACATAGATACTGTATAGCACCTGATACTTCTTAGTTGCAGTTTTAGGGATGTATTGCCATTAGCAGCTAATCACTATAAACTGGATAAAAGCCATATTCTTCTTCTTATAATTCTTCTTTTCTATCTGTTAGGATGATTTTTTGTGCTGTGGGTACCTTCTAGATTTTACATGAGAAGATACCATTTTGTAATTAATCAAAACAGAATAAGCTCACAGTTCTGTTCTAGACTTCTTTCATATCTGACAGGAAGATGAATAAGTAAAACTGATTTCATTCCACATGAAAACAATACTTTTTTCTCATTCTACTCATTTATTTATTTTGTGTTACAGTCCAGTGTGTTTTAGAAGGGCTGTAAAGACATTAGGAGGTTCAACTATTATCATTCCTTAAAGATTCCCTGTAATGTTCAAATTCAGCAAACTGGTGTGGAGGACTCGTCTCCTATCACCATTTTTCCTCACCAGGTTATGTAATTCCTCAATCTTCCTTTTTTATTAGAAGTAAAGTCACATGGTTACCAAATGCCTGGTTGCTAAATGTCTAAGAAAAAAATCACTTACTGGGTCAGAAGAGGTCAATTAAACTCCAAACCAAAATAAAGACCTATATGGCTTTACTGCACACAAGCTGAACCTTTTTAATGCACCTGAGTTGAACACAATAGCATTTCGTAGAGTTAGATAATTGATAGCGTTTTCATGCATTTCTGAAATGTAGCATTTTTCATGCAGGAAGCCCATCTCTCCAAATAGTCAGAGGCAGAACTTAGGCATTTAGTTACGTAATCGACTTCTGCTTGATGGAAGACCAGATGTGTGATAGGGGAGATGCATCTGAGTGTTTCAGCATTATGTTTTACACATATTTTCCATTGCTTATGCTGGGGCCAAATAGAGAGACTCAGAAACATAGCTAGAATGAAAATGTTGCAATGCCATTGAAACAACAATATAAACCTCACTATATCTTCCTTGTGGATTTTCTTTTGAAGAAGTCCATCCTCATGTAACTTCCTATTAAGTGGTCATTTGGGTTTGTTTGGGCTTTGTTTAATTAAGAGGTCAGACAATCAAGCCAGCTTGTCTTGGACAGGCTTCTAAGGGGGACTGAGTGCTGCAGTAGTCAAGTGAAATAATCTGTGTGCATGCTCGTCGGGCATGTAGCCTGAACAACACACTTTCATCTCCATATAGCTCAGAAAAGGGAAAGACTTGAGAGGTAAATTAAACAGATTTTTAGGTGTCAAGTTCAGAAAAGCTATATGTGCTTGTCACATTGCATCGGTTTTGAAACCAGTGATACCTGTTGCAAAGGAAGACTCATGTTCCATGGCAGATGGGACTGGATAAGGACTTTGTATAGAGAGTTGATAAAAGCACTGTTTCTTGCAGGTGCTTTCAGCAAAGCAGTGAATGCCCAGATAATAACTGACTATATGTTCCCAAAAATAACAGAACTATATATTTAAAGAAATATGTATGTATAATGACACTATTTTTGGTGTGGGGTATATCACCCTCAAGAACAAAAGCTGCCCCTGCCATTGTGCTTAGCTATTGCTCTGTGCACTAAAAGCTTTGCCATATTCGGAACTTACAGGAGGCAAAAATGGAGAAATAATATTATGTGAAAAATCAAGACTTGACCACTGGAAAGTGGTTTTGTAGGATTACAGTATGATTTTCAGCCTTCATTTAACTATTTTTTTTTCTTTCCAATCATTTTGAGTTAAATATTTGCACTGTTGAACATTATTATTGTTGGTTCTCTTCCCTCTCTTCTCTCCATATGACTCAAAATCATCAAAAGAGAGGCCTCTTTGGCTGCCTAACTTCTCTTTGAAGATGTAGCAAAATGGTAAATTCTCTTGCAATGCTATTAATGTTCTATGTGTACCTAGCAAGTTTCACAGACATAACAGCATTTAGGTCTCTGATGTCCATATGGGATTTGCTGTAATAAAATCATAGCTTTGCTTGAATGTTCGCAAATACACTCAGCAATTATATATTTGCTGTCCTTTGAATTGAAATCAACTTTGCATTTATCATCCTACAATATGTAAAACAAAAATAATGGAATATTAATATGGTTTAGATTGTTTTTGGTTTTCAGGAATTAAACTCCTTTGAGTAGTTCTTGATTAAATATGTTCTAAATGTCTTAAAAGAATAAGCTAAATAGATTCAGGTGCTTTCCCCCCACCCCACATTGTGTGTGTGTGTGTCTGTGTGTCTGTGTGTCTGTGTTTCTACTGTGTATCTGAAAGTATAATTTTCTCAAAAACCAAGATGTGCTATGATTGACTTTGTAAAAGTTATTGTAGTGGGATGGAGTATTTATTTTTAAACTAAATTCTTAAGGAGACGTTGACTGCAAATAAAAGACTATATTTTCGTCCTTAGTATTTTTGATAATTTTTTCAATTGTCTTTTTTGTATGGAAAATATATTATTGGGATACTGTAGGTTTCTCTGTTTGAAAAATTCTGTCTAAATAATTTTTTTTATTTACACTGCTTTACTGATACAGTTAATATCCCAGGTTCAGTGTGCTTGGTAAAAAAGATAGTATTTTTCAGATCTGCAAGGAATTTTAATATCTGCCTTACTGATGTCAATTTCTTGAAGGTATTTTTGGGGGAGAGGGTGCATCTGAAACAATTTGCACTTGTCTGAAGATGTAGATTTCCTTTAGTTCTCAGCCCACTTTTGGCAACTTGTCGCATTTCCAGATGTATAATATTGAAAAGCTTTTCAGTAACTCAGATCATACTGCCCACAAAATCATAACAAAATAGTATCTCAGAGGTTTGTATCATCCATGTCTTCAGGCATTAATATTTGGATTCTGTTTTCTAGGGGAAGAAAAAAACTATAAATTGAATTATAATTTTGTCTATATTTTACTGTTACTTGTAGCAGATATTGATAGTGTAGGAAACCTTACTATCATTAGTGTATACTTTTCCAGTTTTCCTATAGTCAGAATAGAAAACAATTACAATTTAAGTAGAAAATTATGCTGTGGTTTCATTCAGCAACTGACCTTTTTGGGGAGTACAGAAACTGGAAGCATCTACACTGGGATGCTCAGCAACTCTCCAAAGACAGGTATCTTTTAGGCAGTTTTGAGGGGGATATTAGCATCACACATCACATAAATTTAAAACCAGAAAACTATGATTTGGTTTTAGATGTTTCTGGAAACATTATTAATGTTAATTGTTTCAAAATCCTTATCCCTAGCCATGGAGTGATCATGTCAAGAGAGAGTAAGAGCAAATATATTCTGTGAAGGACCTTGAAAATCACAACAGGTTAAAAGAGGAAGTGGAGAAACTCAGCAAATCTGCAGCAGCATGATCTATGGATTTCGGGTTGAAAAGCTGCATGTGTCATCACAGAAAAGACTGGAGAAGATAAGAATCTAAGCAAGGATTTTAGACATATAGATGAATTGAAGATATATTGCCAAATAAAAATAATCACCAAGGTGCAGACATTAACCAAATATGAAGAACTGTTTGCTATCAATTTTCTGTAGAAGGGGACACATAGGAATTGAGACCAACATGTTACAGGGGAAGGTGTCCCTGCCCATGGCAGGGGGGCTGGAACAAGATCATCTTTAAGGTCCCTTCCAACCCAAACCATTCTGTGAGTCCATAAAGGCATACTAGATGCCACGATGATGAGCATGTTAGAAATATCTAGATAGGCACTAAACAGTTAAGGAAATATGTAATTAGTTACATCAACTTAATTAAAAGTAGCTGAGCAAAGCAATCCAGCTTCTAGACAGTTGCTCTCTGTTCCTTCTCATATTATTTACTGTCTAGTTTCATGGTCCTCTAAGACAAAAAACAATGGTGTGCTGCTGAAAAGATGGACTTTTTAAGCACTTTTGCCTGGAATCCTGGTATTGCCAGGATGTTAGATGACATATGGCTTATTCACATTAAGAACTAATTCAGTTCATTAAGAACCTAAATTTGGCCCTTGGGTCCAAAAAGGAGTGATAGAGCCTGAAGTTCTTGAATGTTCTTTATGCTTCTTTGAATGCAGGACTTTTTCAGCAGCACACAACATCTAGCCAGAGAGCAGTATTTGCCATAGAGCTGTGCCTGTGTTATTCTGAGAGAAAAATACCACATGCAGGGAAGAAAATACATCAGATAAAGTGAATTTATTTCCAAGAATAATAACATACATGTTGAACAGAAGTCCAAATTTTTAAGACCAATCCTGAAGGTCTAAAATAATTGCTACTCTTCTGAACATACAAAGCTCTCATCAGACATAAATCTTACTTTCCATGCTGCAGAATTCTTTATTGTTTGTTAATGTATTTCAGCTCTGGGGCTATTGAAAATGTTACTTCATAAATACAGAATTAACTTGGGATATACTGATTTAAAATACTCTAAAGCCAATTTCTGCCTCTAATTAATAGGCACATTTGATCTATACAATTAAATAATTTCAGAGATGCATTGTTTCATGTCTGTAAGTATCACAGCCATTTTTCCAGGGGTTAAATCTGGATATAAAAGCAGGCAATTTTTAAGTTACTTTATATAAATATGCAGATACATATCTATGCATATGTATATTTTAAAAAATATGTATGCATACATACCTCTAATAGAAGCTATTCTATTGATATGACAAAAGAAATTGATCCTGTCCTGGATCTAATATCTGTATTTCAGCAATATATAATGAAATTTTCGTACATCCGTTGTTCAGGAAAAGACAGTTAGTGCAAAATCAACAGTAAAAGCTGGATAACTGTAGTTACTGAAATAATTTAAAGCAAATGAGCATTTGAGATGTGTTTTTCAGAAAACTTAAAGCAGACTGGGGATTTCTATGTGTAACCTCTTTCATGAGACAAATCCCAAGGTCCTTTACTAAATAATGAAATTAGCAATGCAAATATTGATGAATACACTAGGTCAAACAAAGCAGTCCTTGCTCGTGAGAGTGCTACTACCGTGAGTCAACAAACCAAGGGATTCCAGATGCTAAAAAAGTGCAAGCCCTAAAGCCAGCCAAACGGGAGACCTGGCTTTAAAGGCATGCTAGGTTTTTGGGAAGGATCAAAAAAAGTGTTCAAAACAGTTTGCAAGTCTTGGTTTTGCTTTCTATATAATTTTTACATTTTATTGTGTCTCTTTGCTATAGGGCTTTTTGCTTCTTGCAGACAATCTTTGACACACTCATGAATGTGCCAGATCTTTCCTGTAAGACTCAAAAAGTCATCCACTGTAAGACGGTGGATGAACAGATGTTTGGGCTTCAGAAGTTCCTGGGTTGCATATAAGTCATTTACTATTTGGACTGGTGCTTGAAGAAATGCTGTTCTTATATAGGCCATTCCCAGACACTTGGAAAAAGTTTGGGGTTTTCGAGTTTGGTTTTACAGTACTGTTTTATCTACCCCTGAAAAGAGAAACTAAAGCTCCACAGATCACAGCTGAAGACAGGCTCAAAAGAAATGAGTGGTGATTTAACTTTTACAACTTATTCTTTCTGAGTGAAACTTGTTTAGGCATGCTGGGCCTTCATGAAAACCCTCTGCAGCTTCTTAAAAAGAATGTGAGGGGTGAGTGAGGAATAATATTTTCAGTCACAGTGTGTTATAAGACTTCTAAGACTTCTTTTTTTTTTTTTTCCTTTTGCATTGTTTCCTCTTTGTAAATTTTTCTTCCTCTTTCTCCCTCCCTGTAAGAAACCATTGCTAGATTCATGTGCATTTATCCAGCTCCAATATTTGTTCATTACTAATAATAAGATTTATTCAAACTGCAAATTCCAAGACTGAAATGTTTAAGCCATTTGAATTGCTCCAATAACTGATCTCTAAATTTCTCAGCCAGATTTTTGGTCATACTTGTAAGTATTTTTGTTAGTACTTACAAGTTTTCATTTCAGAATCAATTAGTCACAGTCAGGCAGAAAACTCCACCATATGATTCATAACTAGTCGAGATAGTGTAAATCAACCATTGAGAATTCTACTAATATATAAGTAGCTGAGCAGTAGCTGAGCAAACTTGAAATCAACTTGTGACAAAAAGCTTAACCCACAAATGGCCATATACAATTGAGCTCCAAAGGACCATGTGTGTGAGTCAAGGGAAATGTTTTTAATTTTTGAGGTCTATGTTTTTTATCTTTTGCTTCTCTTATTAACCTCAAAAATTGAAACATTGTGATGTTTTAAAGTTTTCTTTGCATATCTCTCTTGCAGCATCTGTAGCAGTATTTTGGGCTGTTGATTGACTACGAATCAGACAAGTGTGTTATGCCCCTTGGTTTTTTACTTTGAGAATCTTTGATTTCCATTGAAGTGTTGATGAAGGCTGACTGCTCATTATATGTGATTCAGAGCAGCCGTAGCCATTCCTGTCTGTGAGAAATGCAATGGTGCAATGCAAATGTTCTGAAAAGGCTATGCATTTGTGATAGGGTTTTAATTATAGGTCACATTGCTACCCTTAGGGTCTGAAGGTCAGTGATATTAAAGATTTGAAAGTTATTTAAATTGCTCAGAATTTTAAAGGAAAGCACAATGAAAGATGTATTCTCTGATTACAAAAATTATTTCCTAAGAATGGATAAGAGACAAGGCCAAGGCCAGAATTTTGTCCTCTCTTCCAGATTTAAAGTCATCATCAGAAACTCTCATACAATGGTCTTCCCCACCACACCGCTTGGATGATGCATTCCAACACCCAGGTGATCCCAGGTGGGTTTCTGAGACTGCTTCGTGCACACACTTCTGAAGTTGTCTTTATTGCTTACATACAATAGTATCTTACATACAATAGTACCTTTTTGGAGGTTTTCACAATATGGCAAGAATACTTCTTTCTCCTCATTGCTCTCTGCTGACACTGCCACAGAAAGCAAGCTTTGGGACCATATGCTATGTCCCTACAACAAAAACACCTTGCGGTCTTAAAAGGAGTTTCCCATCTCTTCTGGTCTTAAGTGTCTTCCTAAAATATCAAACCAAGTCAACCTGCAAGCCTGTTGTGAAACTATTACATTAACAAAAAACATGAAAGGAAAACAGTTTCCAAGTTTACATTCTTAAAAAGAGAACAAGTTACATATGAATCGAAGATCTTATTCGAAGTCGGGAAGCTGATTGGTATATTTTTCAAAAGTAAGAATCAGTGTAAACTTGGATCACATTGAGATACAAGTGTGTCCTTTCCTTGAAATAGTATTAAACAGCTGAGAATCAGTTACCTTACTTCAGCAGAGCTTTTGAGAGAACGGGGATGAAGACAATATTAATTTTTAAGTAATGTGAGCACAAGAAATCTGATGCCAAACTGCCCTTTGCAGGATTGTTTTGAGCTAATTCCCAAGGCATCTTTCTGAAAATGTATTCTTTGGACTAAAAAAACAAAAAGGCAAAACCCACTCTCTTGGACCCTACTGTTTTAGTTCCCTGTATGAATCTTCTGGTTTGATTTAGGAATGTGCTGCTCAGTTCCCATGTGCATTGTTGTTGTAGTATTTACCTTGGAAGGAAAAGTGAGTATACGGTTCACACCTTAACCTTGTCAAGCTTTCCCCTTACCAACTTGAACTGACACCATACAAATTCTGAAAGGAAAGGCCACAGCCAAAATTAATCATAAACATTAACCATAAAATATTACTCTTGACCCTACCAAGGGGCAGACCTCTAGGAATAACATCCTGCTCCTTAAGAAAATAACATCCCTCTCCAACCGAGAGGTGCAGATGATCTCGTCTGTGCGTGACGGACATGCTGACCTGTGCCTCGGGGTGTAACATCCGATCTCAGCTCGGAGGGAAATGTGCTCTCCAGGCCTTACCTTATGGAAGTCAAACACAGCCCTACATGTAGGCTTTGGCAGCTTGTGTCCTCTGAATGAAACCAGTCCTGTCTGAGGTTGTGCTGTAAGGTTAGGGTTTTATGCAAAGCCAAGCTAAGGCTGAAGCTGGAAGATTTAGAACTGCCACCCCAACTTCCAGGCTATTTTGACCTGAATGAATACTGTAGGTATACACTTCACATCATTGCACCAACATTGAGCCCTGAGGGAAGGTTACGGTCTGTAACTCCTTTGAACATTTCACTTGAATAGACCCTATGATTAGTTTATTCCTAGAGGCACAATCCATAGGTTATTGGAGAACCTATTCCTGTAGCTATCAGACAGTATGTTGTTTATCAGCAAATTGAATTAATGAAGCCTCTGAAATCTGAAAACTGCAGAACCAAAACTAATTAGTATTGCCAAATACTAATTTTATTTGGAAAAGAAATAATAAATGAAATAAAAACTTACTTATTACAAGTCGCTGGAGATTAAACGTAGGTGCCTAAATCAAGCAAGATCTGCAACATTGAATGAAGCATTCCCTAAATATCAGTAAAATATCTGGCATGTAATAATAAATCAGGTTACTTCTCAGGAGATGTTGATTGTACTGACATTGATAGGGAGAGATTTCAGCACCAAGTTGTTGAACTTGTGTCAAGGGTGCCCTGCAGATGTATTTCTGATACTGCAGGCCTCCCTTAATTCAACCCCTTGCCTGCAAGAGTAAGATGTAAGCACCCCACTTTCCAGGGTTTCCCCTCTGTATAAGCTCCTCAGTGTCACCTCACCGAGTGATTTGGTCTTCATCTTCCCAGCATATCAGCCCCAGATGGAAACCAAGCTGCTGTTGGGACTAACAGGTTAAATGGGAAGAGAACTGGGGAGACAATGACACCATGCTAAATTGGTGCACTTACAGTCGTTACAGAAGACTGAAAGAAGATTTCCCTGGTAACCCCCATTTTTCCCTGTGGGAGAAAGTGGTGTTTGTTTCACCCATTGACTAATACTAATTAAAGAATAAACGTTGAGATTTTGCAATTAAATTATTACTTGTACCAAGTTCATGAGGTTAAAACTTCTCTGGGATTTCTATGCCACACTAAAGTACAGCTATGCCCCCTATGAATGAATTTGACAGATTTGATAGAGATGGTAGAGATTGTTGCTGTATCATCTGCTGGATAAATGCCTTGAAATAAGGCATTTATCCTTGAATAGTTTCACAGGAATTGTTCTGTGCTTGATTTGTTCTTGAGTAGTCTATTTATATCTCACAAATATAAACTGTACTCTATGCAGACGGCTTACTTCTGACAGTGGAGTGCAAACTGAGCACACTCCTCCTTTCACACTAATGCCAATACATCTCTCCTGTTATTAATAAGCTGTTTAGACACATTCTGACAGCAGACTAGACCTCATCTTTGAGATCAGTACCTGATGCTCATATTTCTTTGCTCTTGCCCTCTGTTTCTTTTCACCATTCATCACACTGACTCTTACTTCCTATCCTCTGCTGTGAAATAGACACTACCTTCGTTTTTCACCAACAGTAAAACAGATCAAGGTGGTTCCATGTGTTGGTAAAGATAAATGTCGAGGCTAAAATCTTTCCTTGTGTGGCTTCCATTAAATTTCATTGTGTAGTATTTGTATGCTTTTCAGATACACAAAAGCCTGTGTTGCAAAAAATTTTCAGTCTCATGACATCATGCCTTTATAGAAAACCAGTGTCCTTTTAGGAAATCAGTGCTTCCACACTGAAATCAAATACCATTTAAACCTCTCTATGTTTTGTGACTTAGTTGTCCAGTCTTTTCAAAAAGCCCCTTCTCAAAAGCACAAGGTGGTATATCTTGTCAAGGAGAGAATTGGCAAAATGTGCCTTGGAATTATGCACTCTATTTCAATGTAATAGTGATAAATAAAGATGTTTTTTCCTCTGTAGATACAGCAATGGTAAGGAAGAAAAAATATGAAGATTCATTTGAACAATTCTCATTGGAAGAGTCTTATTTTACCCAGTGTCTCTCTTGAGGTGAGGTAATTGCGAGTCTTCTCACTTATCATGCTTACGTGATGGAAAGAGACTAACAGTTTTTTGGGCATCTATGTATAATGTTTCACCCCTGGTAATGAACTAAAATATTTGGTTCTGAAGGAAGGAATTTTTCTTTTGGCTTACAAAGCAGTTTGTTGCAAGAGCTAAACTTGGTGATACAGGAGTAGGGAGCCTGCTGACTTCTGATAGTCCATCAAGGCTGACAGCTTAAGAAGACCTGCCAGGGTAGCTGTTCTCTCAGTTGGCTGAGCGATGGCATTTTCATCACCAGACAAAGTTCAGAATTTCCTTCAGAGAAAAACTGACTGACTTTTTGAACTTTCAGACTACTGAGCTGAGCACAGTGAAACCTATTGTTGAGACATCATGCATGGATCTAAGGGACAGATGGGTCCAAACTATGCCAGAGAATCATGGTAAGACATCCAGCCTGCACTTTTTTTCTATATATTTCTTTTCAACAATTGTTCTTGCTCTACTGTTTGTTCTGAGTCTCACTTCTTTTCACCATTTCTCAGTAGTAGTGAATACACAAGATATCCTGTGAGAAACCTGAGACCACTTAAAAAGCAGCTCTGAGTTCAACTCACATTCACAGAGCAATGTTCTCCTTGAACGTGAAGATCCAGACTGAAGGGAAGTTGGACACCTCTTGGATGTTACGGTTCCTCAGGAGCTTTCGCTGGTATCCATTCAGCAGCAGCTGTTCTTTTAGAAAGCATATTCTGTACAAAAAGAACACTGAAAGCAACTCAATGGCAAAATTAGAGATCTACATAGATTACGCTCCCAATGCAAAGGAATGGATTAGCTTAACTTTCAACTCCTGCTGCTTAATGTTGATTTAATATATTGTCTTGACTTTTAATAAGGTTATTGAAAGATAAAAGCATATAAGGAGCTGTGCCACAGATGCGACAGTCAGAACTTCATATGCAAAATAAAAAGAGACATTATAATAAAATGAAAATTGAATGTTGCTTGTATAAAATCTGGCTTTGTTTTGATGCATAAAAAAGCAAACACTGTTCCATACTGAGGTTTTCAAGAATGTCTTAAGTACACAATGCTTCTGATGCCACCCCAGTTGCCTATATATAGATCTGTCTTGTGTAAAGAATTTAAAAAGCATTAGAATGGAGAAATCAAAGAGACAATAAATTTTAAACCAATCTTATTGTCTGCAGCCTAAAGTGTTATTAAGATCAAAGTGGAGCAAACATCTGGCATTTGCCTTTCTGCAAAAATTAGATCAAATTACCTACCATAGAATTTAGATCCATTCAGTAAGTTCTTTCCATTGTACACATAGTTTTCTTTCTCCTTTTTATTTGCTAAATCTAACTTAACACCCAAATTCTAGCCTCTTCATTCATTTGAAGTTGAAACAAATTAACAACAAAAATGGAAATCATGTTCCTCATGAACATCTGTTTCTGAAGGAACATTCAAGGTCCTTCAGATCCTAAAGAGAGAAGTTCAGCAAGACTTCATCCTTTAAGTGTATTGTAATTGTCTAGAAATAAACTTAACTGAGTACACAAAACCCTGTCCCCATCCTTAAAAAAGTTCTTTGAGACTACTCTTGTAACTAGTGTCATTGCTGACTTTATTCCATATTATTCATTCCTAAAGTGTGTTGTTAAGAAGATTGGCACAGTGGCCGACAGTTTTATGTATAATCTTACCCAATATACATTTTTCAGACTTCAAAATATATCTAATGCACACCTTGGCTTTTACACCTTTGTTTAGAGAGGTAAATACATTTATGTTACGTCTATATAGCATGATTTTTTAATTCTCTGCATAGAACAATGCACTCATACAAAGCTAAGATTGAGAGTGTCTCTTCTCTTAAATACAGAAAGTAATGTGTCCTTACACCTCAAAAATTGAATTACAAAAGTTGAATTAAAAGGAAAGAATATTGTCTGCAAATTCATCATTATATGAATCAAAAATCTCAACAGTGCTCAGTAGTGATGCCATACAATAAAATTGTGATTAATGAATTTGAGTATTCTCTCCCATATGAGCTGTAAATTGCACATTAGTTCTTTCCAATTGCTTTATTGCCAAAAACCTCATTGATATTACTAGGCAGAAAGATAAGATATAGTTCTCAAATATTGTGGAGAGAGAGAGATTTTTTTACCCTTTGTTATTTTGTGCTCTTGTAATGTGACTAGGAATATTACTTTTTTCCACAAGGCATTCTTTAAAAAAGAAATGCAAATGTAGCAAGTTCAAATTTTCTTTGCAGAACTTTTATTGTGAGTCAGTGTAATTTTTCCATTTGACCCATCCCCAAGCTATGTGATTTACATCTGTACCACAGCAAGGAGGAGTTATTGCTTATCACAACCTAGAAGTTTGGGGAGTTTTAATGCAATCCCAAAGAATCTTTTTTTTACGTCAGTATAGACTTTGATTCTCATAGCTTGCTCCTTGTTTATTCAAAAAAAAGGTGGATTGTGAATTTTATTTTCAAAACTTCTGGAAAATAATAGGAAAGGGCGCAAGTGACAGTTAAAATTTCTGTACTCCTCCACGCAGACCCATGAAAGCTAGAGGAAGAATTCAAGCAGCCAGAAGCCACACATTGTCAAAGGGCACCTTAAAGTCATCAGCTACATTCCCAGGCAGGCAGACAGGCTTCAGATGTTTTTATGTAGATGCATTGCAAGGTAGCATCAAAAATCTGCACTGGGATTCCTTGTGATACTTGTGCATTGCTGGGAATTTCTGGTTTCAGTCTCAGCTGATTAAAAAAAAAAAAAATCTGATGGTTATTAGAAATATGTACCAGTGATATCTCCATTGTTTTGGCTAAATACAAATACACATTAAATTTTCACTCCCTTAAAATTTAAATGATGCAGCTCTCCCCTTTGGTTAGTGCATTGCAACCATCCAGGTAAGCAGGACAACTCAGAAAAAATTTTGGACATTCTTCTGCCAAAATTGACTGTTGTATCTCAGTAATTAATAAAGTGGTTTCTAAGGCAGGTTTGAGTTATTTGGAGTGAATAAGATCTAAGCTTTTTTCACTTGGTGGTTCTCCTTCAGGAAACCTATGGGAACCAAAACCTGTAGGCTTACATCTACACTGGAAAAAGAACATCAGCCCCAAGAGTGCAGTTCTAATTCTCCTTTTTGTTTCTTTTGTTTGGGTTGGGTTTTTGTTTTATTTTGGTGGTGGGTTTTTTGTTTGATTTGGGGTTGGGGTTTTTTGTTTGGTTTGGGTTTTTTTCACTCAGCAGAAGGTAAATCACAAGGTGAAGTTACCACATCATTTTTGCAAAGGCGAGGTCCCTGTTCCCAGCCAGGCACCGCTGGTGACAGGCAGCAGGAGCAGAGCCACGGTGCTGTGTGTCCAGCTGACCCAGCTGTACCTGCTGTGCACATCTGCTGCTCAGATGGGAGCCCACGCTCGGCAAATCCAGCGTGCTCTTGGTGCCTCAGTCTGACAACGCAGGCGCGAATTAACGCGCAGCACATGGATGGCAGAGCACACACACAAACCCCCAACAGAGATCCAGCCTGTCTCACTGGGGACAGAGAAAAGGATGGGCTTGTTCCTATCTGCATCCCTGACAGCAGATAAAGGTATCTGAATTCTCTCTCCCACCTTCTTTTGAACAGTGTAACTAACTATGAAGCACGTGGGAGGTATCTTCAATTCAAAGCTGGTATGTAGGAAAAATATAAATTACAATGAAATTATATGTTAATATATAAATAATAAGACCACAGTACCATGGAGTACTAGAAAGCTAAGCCCAGAAGCTTTTTCTCTGGTTTAAATATTCAAATAAAGATATATATCCACACAACTTTTCAAGGAAACTTATTCTGTTCAACTGTGCCCATATCTCAGACCAGAAAAAGTCAATCACCTTGCAAAAATAATGATTCTTAGCTAACTTTATTATCTTTTCAGTAATTTTTAGAAGCAAGGAAAAGCTAGATGTGAAGGAAGACTAAACTAAAAGGGGTGGAAAGTTTGAAGAAACCTGTTCTCTCTGATTGCAGTCCTTCCTCAACCCTGGCCTTGCACATGTGCTGCCAGCAGGGACAAATCTTCCTGTTCTTTTGTAACTGTTTTTCATCTCCTCTGTCCCTATTTGCAGCTTGTAATGTGCTGTATTGTAAAGGTGTTCCTTACTCTTTTTTTCTAGAACTGGGACTAAACTGCTAGCTGGACATGAAACAGATACGGCATAAGGCAGACTCCAGCTTTAACTCTACAACAATTCAAGGCTGATTTATATTTTGAACTGTCACTATATGGTTTACAAGGGGAAAAGTGTGAGAAAAGATTGAGATTTTCCTTCTATAAATTGTGGAAGGGTGAGGGGGAAGTGACAGATCTCATTTAAAAACCTCATTGAAGTAGCTGCGTTGAATGATGGTGCCATTGCTTGTCTCTACATCTTATTTTTATAATGTAAAGCCTTTTATAATTAGAAGAAACCACAGAAGTCAGGATAAAATACAACAGATCTAGAAAGAGCTGGAAACTTAAGGAAGAAAAACAAAACAAAACAAAACAAAACAAAAAACCACACCAAAAAAACCAAAAACAAAACAAAAAAACCCCGAACAACAATAGACACAGGCTGGAGAAGATATTTTATTTATTTGTTACTGGTAGTTAAAATGACGTACAAAATGCTGGGAAGAAAAAAACTCCAATTCTATTCAGTTACAAAATAATTAAAACTTCATTTTAAACCAAGTTTTGCTTTGTGAGACCGAGCATGAAAATACTGCAGCCTTAGGTTATATAGTCCATTGTTTTTACAATAAAGCAGACATTTAAATACATATTGTGGTTGATATTAAATATCTCATGTAATTGTAAGTTTGCAGAACTTTCTTACTCTCAGGCAATAACTAGCAATTCATAAAAGTTCTTTGTATAAAATTTCCGTGGGTGAGGAGGGGATCTGCCTCAAGGGGAGTTCCATCATGATCTATGCACAGGCAGTTTTAGAACATAAAGATTTTGAATACTTTTATCAATTTTACTTGAGAGTTCTAGCCAAAACTTAAAGGAGTCAGTAATGTTTGAAGCTTTGCTTAACGGCTAAGGGTTTAGGGACATAGCAGTCACTGTCAAAAGAAAATGGGAATTTTGCTGTCAACTTTACATGAAGAAAAAAAATCATTCCTAAGGTGTTCCCACTTCTTGAACACAAACCCAAGCTAGTATAAAATTTAGTCCAGCAATGACTTTCCCCTGGAAAAAAAAATAAAAAAAGTAATTTAAAGGAAAACATTCCCTGCCTATTATCAGTGAAAGAGAATTTGTATTAATAATAACATTAAATATCCATATCTTTCTGCTTAACTATTCACATTCCACACAGTGGAAACCTACCTCCTATAATTCCAGATTTTAAAACTGGATTTTAAAATCCATGAAGAAATGTGTCAAACTGCTGAGTGAGAGTACACCAAATGAAATGCATTTTAATAATACCAATAAACAAGTTGCAATCACTTAATTTTACAAACACAAACCTCACAGCAGTGGATTTTACAGGAAAACTAGATTAGTTGTAGAGATGCAGGATATCACCAGTAAATGTGTGATACACTATATAACAGGTGGGACAACTGATAAAATGAGTCCACGTAGGATGCATCTGTGACATGCCACTCATCATATATCTTTCCCTTTGGGCATGTTACTAAGGGCAGAATTGTCTTCCTCAACATTCTATGGCAAGAAATGATGTCAAAATAATCGCCTTATGGCTGAGAGAGACATCTAGTGTGAGAGAGAGCACTTATACTGATAGTGGATGCTAGAGAATATTGCTGCTGAGTGGGGAAACCGAGTCCTGGACTCTCAGACTCCTCATACAGTAAGTGTGGACCTGACTCCCGTTTCACTCGTATCAGTGATGTCAAGGTTGGTTTCAGGCCTGATTCTGACTCTTGCACAGGAGCATGCCTTTGCTTGACAGGACTGGCTCTCGAGGCCCCACAGGCACAGCACAGGCACAGGCAGGAGCACAGGCACAGGCAGGGAGGTGTGCAGCACACTGAAAGCTCTTCAGCACCCAGCTGGAAAGTGCCTTTGCAAGGGCAGAACCCAGGACACCCTCAGGCTTCCCATCAAGTGCTCGGGAAAGCAAGGGCCACATGCATGGATGTGCTGCCTCTCTGGTCCAATCCCCAGGATGCACCTCATTAAACTAACTTCTTTTGTAGGACCTTCTCTGCTCTTTGCATACTTTACAGCCCTGATCAAGTTTAAACTCCTAATCCTGAAGGAAAGAAAAGACAAGATAGCGTCACAGGTGAGTCATCAAGCTGTTGGAAGTAGGGTGTCCCCTTTTATGCTTTTTTTCCCCCAAATGAGAAGGGCAGTCAGCCCTAAGTTTTCAGGAAATTCTCTTTATTTACTCCAAATCCAGTTTAAATGCAAGTCTGTGGTAAAAGATATAAAAAGAGGATCATTGCTGGCAAAGTTCTGCATCTCTGTTTCAACAAACTGCATGCCTGTGGCAAAGCTAAAATAACAATAACAATGCAATGTTTACTAGTCATGAGTGTTGTGTCTTTTGTCTCTTGTGTGGTTATTGCATTTGCAGTCACATGATGCTTGTTTTAATTTTTGCTCTGCTCTTTATGTACTAAATTACTGCCATTCTGTACTTGATTTTGGTTAGCAAGATTTTTGTGCTGTGGTTATGTATGTGTGTGAAAAAGAGGAGTTTGGATACACACAATGAAGTAGGCATACTCATTGCATGTATGTATAGATACCACTGCCTAAAAGATACTGCATATACATATATATGTAGATATGAAGAATAACCGATATCAGAAATACAAGACATCAAATGGATCTAGTGACATAAGAATGGGTTTTGTTTGGTCTAGAGAGCCATTAGAATTCAGAAGTATGTTTATAGCCTTGAATATAGTTTCTTCTCAATTTATGTAATATATGACTAGGTATATAAATTAAAGCAAAACGTAAACAGAAGACAATATCTCTTCCCCTATGTCTTCCTATTTATGTATCTTTCCTTCTTCTACTCCCTTTTGTACTCTCCCTGTCTACTTGCTTTGACCTTTTGCTTTCTAAGTTGCTGTAGATCTGTTTCCCATCCACCTATATTGACTTTTCAGCACTCCCACATGCCCCCATTGTTCTCCAGACATGGCTTTTGGATTACAGCTATTTTTTTGAAGAAGTGTGTTAGAAACTCTTGACAGAGCTTGCATTTTCAGTGATGGCTTTGCTACGCTTTAAATTGCTCTTTGTCTATTTCTTATATAAGAATAGATTCATGCTTTGACATATATTGTCCTCTCACTTTGATGTTTCACATAATACAGTAAAAGCAAATAGCACAAAGGTGAACATTGGCAAAAGCCACAGCTCCACTTTCCTAGCAAGCGGCAAAAATGTGAATATACACTAGGAAGCCTAATTCATGACTGTGGGTAATTAAGGGGTTTTTTAGTGTCTCATACCCCTGTTACTTTTTTTTTTTTGTGAACATTCATGTATTTACTTGTCCATATCCATTTTCTCCCTTACACACACACACAAGTGCATGCCCTTTCCTTACATTAATTTTTTCATTCTTTTTGGGCGGTTTTGCTCGTTTTAGGTAATTCACTAGGTCTCTTTCAGTTTTGCCCAGCCTTGAAGGTAGGCTAGTTCATGCTGCTCACTCTCGCGCTGGCAGTGATCGCGTACAGTCTGAGTGCAATTGCTACATTTTCTCAGTTTAGTCCAAGTCAATAGATATACACCGGCACTCCTTAACTCGGGTGATTCTTTTCTTCTTTCTTGGGGGCTGAAGCTCAGGGCAATTAAGTGTGACAGTCATGGTGGTGAATTTCTTGGGCTTGCAGAAGGAACAAGACTGGAAGGAGCCTTCTTCTTTACGGACATGCCTGGGGATGTAGAAGGAATTGCACTGGCCATAGCAGAACCTGTTGATAATGGTACGACTGTTGCAGCCTTCCTCATGGATAGTTTGTTTGAGGGGTTGGGTTTTACACCAATCCCGCTTTAAGTACTTGCGCTCAGTGATGTGCAGCGCCTCCTGACTAGACTCCAGCACCTCTTCAGCAGGCATCGAGGTGCCTTTTCCTCGCTCTCGATGCCTGGAGCCTGACTGCTGCTGTGTCTGCATTTGCTCTGAATCATTGGGCTGATCCTTGACAGGAGGAGGGATAGCACCTTGAGATCCACGATTCCTCTTTCTCCCCTCGGCTGTTGGTAGCAGAAATCCCATCAGAAGAAACAAGGCACAGATGACATACAGTGTACGGACCATCCTGTATGAAGGAAGTTGAGGAAATAAAGCACAGTTGTGGATTTCAGATATCAACAGAAGACAGGTATGCAGCAAATTTTCAGTTCCATAAAAGAAATGTGTGCACACACACACTTATAAAAAATAAGCATTCAAGCCTGTACCAGCTGAAAAGCTGTTCCCAAATTACCAAGTGATAAAAGTTTTCAAATTGAGTTACTAAAAATCAGAGGCTAAAGTAAGCCCAAATAGAATTTTGTTTGTGCATCCTCCATCTTTTTTCCAGCTCTTTTCTTCATGTGCATTACCCTAGTTCTCATTCCCTTCTTATAGCTCACTGACATATAGGAAGAGTGCTCCTGACTTACAATGGTGGAAGAACAAATTTTACATTACACAAGGATTCATTTATACGACACAGCTATCTACAATACCAGAGGGCTAAACTCTTCGTCTCAGCAGACATAATCTAGATCTGTGCTCCTTAATCGGACCCAGAAACTTTATACAGCTTCTTGTATAATGTACATCCAGTATATCATGTATGTGCTGTTTACACCTATTGCCTGTTTTACAGCTTCCCAAGCTCTGTCACACTGC
Organism: Aleadryas rufinucha; assembly: GCA_013397815.1. NCBI lineage: Eukaryota > Metazoa > Chordata > Aves > Passeriformes > Aleadryas > Aleadryas rufinucha. The sequence continues at coordinate 8,144 of VZTH01003904.1, read as the reverse complement.
ACCTCTAAAGGGGTCCAATACATCTGAGTGTAATGATGCTTAAGCTGAGAGATGTGCAACAAGTCAGGCAACTAACATAAAAGAATATTTAGGTACAGGTTAAAAGAGATGCATCTATCATTTCAAACTACATCTTCTCACACATTACTCTGAATCCTTGATAGAAATAATACAAATGCAATCACAGTCCTAAGAATTTTTCAGATCCCTAAATTTTATTCTTTTTACACAGAATGATGTTGTAGGAAGACAGCAAAATTTTGTAAATTGCATTAAATATCATAGAGTTTGTGCACACAAAAAAAGACCACTTCAGGAAGTGCAGTTAAGTGGAGTCCTTCAAAACTGTATGGCTGCTCCAAACCTAATCATTGTGTAGGAAAAGCCTTTCTTTCCTCCCTTATTCTACCATTTCTGCTGCTACCCAAATCTCTGAGCTCTTGAGGCTATTTCAGCTCAAACCACCAAACAGCACTGAAGAAACTCATCAGCGTCACACTTCCCCCTTCCAGAAGTACCATGGTCCCCGAGTTTTTTCTGAAAGGAGCTATGTGATAGCATGACAGACAGATGAGGGAATAAGTCTCTGAGGGACCCTCCCCATGGGAGCTTGGAAGATGGCACCAGAAATGAGCAACTCCTTGCAAAAAAACCCCTGTAAAACACTAAAATTATGAAGAGGCACAGGCATTAAAAAGGGAAAGGACTGTGAAAAAAATGCTGAGGAACTCAGTGTTTTCTACCTGCTTGGAGTGCTGCAGTTGTATCCCTTATTTGACTTGCTTTATCAGTATGGAAAAAATTAATGTTCGAATGGAAGAGTCCTGCTTGTGTTACTACCCGAGAAACATGCAAAACCAAGGGCACTGTCCTGGACGGCTTTATCCGCTCTGCCTGAGACCACACAACTAGGCAGGAAAGCAGCCAAATGCCAGTGCTGTGAGGGCCACCTAGAGACACAGCAGAGGCTCAGGGTAAGTACCATTTGCTATAAAAGATAACTGCTAATTTCTCAGTTACTAGGTCTTTTCAGCCACACGGAGAAAATAAGCGTTATGCTGTTCAAACAGCCTTTCTCATCAAATGGTTTGGGAGAGGAATTCCTGAAGCAGGAAAAGTGTCGTAGGGGGTTCCACTATATTCAAGGAGTTGCTTGTGGATCTAATACTTTTTGTGTTTGTCAACCAAGTGTTAGAGCACCTAGAATTCTGGATATATCATAGATGTGTGCATTTGTTTCAGTAATTTCTGTTTGTGTACCACCACGTCCTATGTTTGGCAGAAGCTTCTTGTTTCAAGGAAGGGGTCTAAGAATGACACTATTGCTGACTCCAACAGACAATTTGGAAGGGCTGCTGTTAGTATCTAAATGAAATATGGTATGGAACACACAATTTTAATAACATTAAGGCTTTGACTTAGAAAAAAATGAGTTGGGAATTCCAATTAAAGAATAACGCAGCATAATTTCAAGTGTCAGCCTGGACTTCACATTTGCTGGTTTTTCTTCATCTCTATTACAAACTGAATGTTATTTAAACATGTTTCATTTTAATTTTAATTTTGTCTTAAAAGTAGGTTTTAAAAGAATTATAAACTATCGCTTATTTCCTCAAGAGATCAAAATGATTTCTTCCAAAACTATTCCTACTTCTTTGGCAACTGTCTAGACACCAGTATTTTAATATGCACTTTATTTACTCAACATGGTGCCAGAGTCTTAAAAGAAAAAAAAAAAAAGTAATTGCATGAAGCTGAAAATAAATTGCTAGGTTGTAAGCAGTGCCAGAAAACTTCAGGTGTTTATTTTATTTAGTGTCCCGCAACTTGGATGAGGTTCCACCAACATGAATATTCCTGGACTACTTTTATTTTTAAAACTGATTACCTCCACATTGTTTTCTTCCTTTTTTTCCCCCCCTAGAAGTGCAATCGATGACCCAGCAAGGTCTAGTCCTACGAAAATGAGGTGTACTTTGGGATGGCAATTTGGGGGAAATTACATGGTAATATTTACTATTGTAAGGTCTGTGTCCCAGACTCATGCAACTTTATTAAGCACATGCTTATCCCTAAGGAAATGCAAGCATGCGTTTCAGTGTAATCCTAAACTGGGAGGAAGGTAATTTTTCACTGATTGGTTTCCAGCCTTACAGGTGGAAGCTGCATTACATGCTCATATAAGAAATCGTAACTCAAATGAAAATTAGCCACTCAGCAGAAACATTTGTTATGGTCACTTACAAAACACACATGTAAAAGTAAAAGTAATCCAATCATTTAGGAATAAATACAGGTTAAATACAGCAGCTAAGCAGGATCCTTTTTTAATAATAACTGATTAAACATTTATTTAAAAATTGAGATTTTCATTTTTTAAATGCAAGATACAAAGGAAAATGAGGTGGTATGCCTCAGGAAGGAAAGCAGCCAAAATGCAGTGTGGGCACCTTGTACCACCACCTCTGGTCCCAGGGCAATGCATTTGCTTATGAGACAAGATGACACCTTTGCTTACATCAGGAAGTGAAGTGGTTCATCTATCTATGAGTTAGCAGTTGTGCTAGCTGGGCTTTTTATTACTGAAAGAAATAGAACACAGAAGAGGACAGTAGAAGTGTTACCATACCCAAAGTTTTACTGAAGAGAAATCTGTCCTGAAATAAATGCTTTTGCTCCTCATTACAGTCATAATTCTGCAGAATTAATAGCTCTGGAACTGTGAGAATCAGGCTGTAAAAGCTTATATTCCACATTTCTGCAAACTTTTCTTTTCTTGATACTAACTGGCTCTTACACTGGCATAACCAGAAATCCTTTTGAAAATTCATTTGAGAATCCTTTGAACAAACGGATGACCATAACCAAAATGATCAATTCCCTCTTATTTCATTTAGATCCAGAGAGATACAACAGAATTAATAATTACTTTTTTAAAGTAACACAATACTCCAAAACTCTATTCTTTCCATATTTCACTGCTGAGTTCCACTTTTCATCATCTGTAAGCTCTTAGTCCTAAAGCCAAAAGAAGTTTTATTGCTGACTTCAAACAGGAGCAGAATTGGGCCCTAACATTCATATCACTTCACATGTGGTTAATCTAGATCCTGAGATCTCATCATCTAAGAAATTAAGAAGATTAAGAAATTTGTGGATTAATACTAGCAACTATTGAGAGAGAAATGTAAATGCTTTCAGGTTTGTTATTTCATACAATTAAGCTGTAATTTTTTCATTTATATATTTTCTGCTATGAATTAAGGATCTCCACATGTCAGTTCATAGACAGAATTTCCCTATGAGTTCACAGGCAGAGTCAGAAAGTTACTACTGACATTTTTAGCACAAGCAAAAACTTGTTTAAAAGATCTGGATGGAAACATGGTTGAAATATACAGCAAAATTGTCACAGACTTTAACAGGCCTGTAACTTCATCTGTAAACCACTTTTACTAGGAAAATATTATGACGAGCCATAGACTCCTGTTCTTCACAGAAAACATGAAAACTAATCTGATGAAGAACTAAAAAAAAACCAACACCACAATTATCTGATGGACTTCAAATACAAGCCAAAGAAAGACACAAAATACAATCCCTTTGACTACTGCAAAAATAGAAGTGGTTTATGTCCCGAAGGATCAGAATAATTTTATGCCTCACATATTACATCTGAATTACAAAAACACTCTTATGTAATGTTTTCATAGTTCATAGATCTGTGTTTTTAAATATTAAAAAAAGGCATGGTAATGACAGTTCCCAGAGAATTGCACTTTTTTTTCTGAAATCAAGACAGCAAAACTAACATGTGTGTTTCGTAGAATTTGGATACATTTACATTTCAGAAAATTTCTTCTTGAGAGTTATAGAGATGGGAGTTTTGAGATATGTGTGTAGGCAGCAATTTTAAAACAAACAAACCCTTGAAACCTCGAGAATTCCCCGTTTAAGACAGTATTTTTCTGCAGGACATCCTATGGGACTCCAAGGAAGCTGAACATCATGGTGGGCATGGCTGGTACCAAACCCGAGTTTGCCTTGCCCGAAGACTCCCACGCAGCCTGACAGCTCCCAGCTTCCCAGCGCGAAACTCCCGTCAGACACGTTTGTTCACGGAGCCCTAAAACAACCGGAATAGCTTTGCTCCTCTCTCTGCACTGTCGTGCGTGCTCAGAGAGTCTTCAGCAAAAGCTACGCATTTCTGGGTAGCATTGCCGAGAGAAAAAAAATAAATGCTTTAGCACAGCTTGGCCCTGAACGCTAAAGAGGAGCAGAGAGCTACGGGCATCGGTGCCTTTTATCACTTACACTCAGACCCAGCGCACGCCGGTTGGTTATTCCCGGGCTTGCTGGGCGCAGAGAGGAGCGGGGCAGAAGCAAAGCGCTTCTCCAGCTCACGGGTCACCGGGCTGGGCTCACAGGTGGCGGTGGTTGCGGGGGCCACTGGCACTGCACGCAGAAGTCGCCGCTCACAAAACGCGTGACTAAGTCCCGCGTCCTGTCAGCAGCAGAGAGAGCCAAACGCACGCTGCTGCCTCAGAGCCCCCATCTATGCAAAATGAGGTTTCCCCAGCGCTGTATCTCAGCCCTGATGACCGAAACGGGCTTCACTTGCCCTTCTTTCACCGAGAGGAGCCACCAGTGGGACACCGGGAGCGAGTCTGCAGCTGATGGCCAGGGAGGGACGTTATGGGTCAGCACAGAGGGTCGGGCGCCGGGCACCTTCCCAGCCCCGCACGGCCGCCGGCCAGGAGGGCCCCGCCGCACCGCCCAAGCCGACGAGGTAAAACGGGACTGTGGCTGAGCGCGGCCTGGCTGTGCCTCGGGGATCGCCGGCGGCCGTCACGGCGGAGAGGCCGCAGGCTTGTTTTGGCTTGGCATGGCCGGGAGCGACTCGGCCCGGCTTCCCGGGGGTGCGGACGCTCCTCGCGGCGACTGGCGACACCGACCGGCTCTTCCCACGGGGCACGGCCGCCGTCTAGGTTAACCCAACGGAGGACGAACTCTCTGAAGTGACTGCCAAGCCCCCGGGGGATCGTATTGAAACGAACGGGGCAAGAAAGCAAATGCCTCCAGGAGGGAAAAGCCCTGCGCCAAGTCGCGCCGCTGGCCCCGGGCCGAGAGGAGCGCGGCCCGTCCGCGCCCGCGGAGCCGCACGGGCCGGCGCGCTGCCCGGAGGTCACCGCGGCCGGGCCGAGGGACCTGTCAGGGCGGGTAAGGGGAGCGGTGGCCGACGGACGCACGGAGCCGACAAATCTCCCGCGGCTCCGAGTCAGGTGGGAGGGCTGGGCGGAGAGGCGGTGGAGGTCGCCTAGTGCAGCGGTGGAGCCGCGTCCCGTCCGGTCCGGTCCCGCCCGAGGCCGCGCGGTGAGGGACGCGCGGCGCTGCCCACAGGACCCGACCCTGCTGGCACACACCGAGTCTCCCGGGCGGCACGCACCCCGCCCCGGGAGCTCCTGAGGTACCAGGAGCACGATCCTTCGAGAGGCGGGCCAGGACAGAGCCGGGAGCTGAGCGGCCTCGTACAGGGCAGCTCAGCGGGACGGCACAGGATGGGATGAGATGGGATGGGGCTGGCACCTGGGGATCTGCCCCCGCCCCGCTCCGTGTAGAGGCCGGGCCGGGATTTTTCCGTGTCTCGGGTGGGCGCCGAATCCAATTTGTCGGGAGTGATGCTGTAGGCGGAGATGAGAGGCAGAGCTAACGGGGCCTTTGCAGTCCCCGTGCTTGTCAGGGGAAAGAGATGTAACGGCGTCCTAATCCCCCAGCACTGCGGCGGAAAGGTCGGCGCGCCTCATTCCCTGCAAAACCGAGACTCCCCGGAGTTTTGCTAGACACCGGTGAACGGCTCCTTCCCTTGCCCCTCCCTGAAGGTAGGATAGAGAGCTTAAAATTTTGCTTCACACAGAGACTGGCCGAACTCCGCAGCTGCCGGACCCGTTTGCGCCCCCGCTGTGAGTGCGCGCAGCGCGGCGCGTCCCAGCGCGTCCCGGCTCACCTGCGCGGCGGCGACTCCTCGGCGGGGCTCGGCTCGGAGGCGGTGGCTCGGCTCGGTGGGGCCTGGGGTTCTCCGGGGCTCTCCCCGGCGGGTCACTCGGTGGAGAGGCTGGCGTGGGAGCCCGGATCTGCCCGGGAGTCCATAGAGAGAGAGCGTCTCGGATCCTGCCTACAAATTGCAGCAGCGCCGGGCTGTCTCCCATTTAAATGTCTGCCAGCTGAGATCTGCTCTCCAAGCCCCTCCAGATCATTGGACAAGCGCCTCCAAAGCGGGTTATCCGCCCCTTTTAACACTTCCATAAACTTCCACCAGGGAAAGCTTTCAGTCATCCAGATAAACACTCGACTACTTTCCTGTCTTCAGAGAATCGGTGCTAAAGGTCACCACCCCAAGGAATTGTTCCTGGAACGCACAGAAAATTCACATTTTCCATCCCCATTAAGTATGACATTTACGAAGAATTAAATCCTGCCGCCTCCGCCGCCCTTCTGTGCACGCTGGGCCCTTCCCTGCCCACGAGCCGGCCGGGCGAGTGGGCCTGCTGCGGGGAGCCCCTGACCGGCCTGCCTTGGCCGGGAGGGAGGCAGCCACCTTTGCGGCTCTCGGTCTCACAAATACGCTTCCTGCAGTATGCCGAGAGTTTCGCAGCTTTGGAAAAAAAAATCTCTGTGGTAATGTCTGTGTGCAGAGGGTGTTAAAGCCGTGGCTCCCGATCCGCCGCAGCCCCGCGCTCACGGATCTGTATCAGTGAGGGTTTGGGGGGGGGGGG
>VZTH01003902.1:0-25288 GCA_013397815.1 Aleadryas rufinucha | reverse complement strand
CACAGGAACAGTCTGTTCCTGCACCCTCAAGATCTCTGTTTTGAAGTATTCCTACCTTTCCTGTACCCCTTTGTTTTTAAGGGCTGCTTCCCAAGAAACTCTCTGAATAAGTCTCCTAAATAGGTTAAAGTCTGCCCTCCTGAAGTCCAATGTAAAAGTCTTCTTGATGTTCAACCTCATTTCACCAAATATTTAGAACTCTATAATTTCATGGTCACTATGCCCCAATCGTCCTCCGACCACTACATCTCCCACCAGCCCATCTCTATTTGTAAACAAGTCTAGTGTAGCCCCTCCCCTGGTGGGCTCACTCACCAGCTGCAACAGAAAATTGTCCTCCACGCACTCCAAGAACTTCCTGGACTGCCTCTTTTCTGCTGTATTAAGTTCCCAGCAGATATCTGGTAGGTTAAAGTCACCTACAAGAACAAGGGCTGGTGACCCTGACACATTCTCTAGCTGCTTATAGAATAAGACTTCACTGGAATTGATTCAGAATACCCTTTAAACATGACTTTTTATTATTCTATATCTGTGATAAGTACTTGCTTTTTTCTCAATGTGTTCCTGAGGTTAAAAGATAATTCCATCTTCAAAAGACTTTTATTTTATTCCTTCAGCAGACGTAAGGAGATGTTTTCAAACAAATAATTTTCTTCATAGCTGTATTTCTGCCTGTTAAATTAAATCCTCTTCATTGTTTTGAACACTCAGTGTGGAAAATGGAATGAAAGCTCATGCTACCTTTCAGAAGAGGAGCTGGCATTGCTTCAAATATGATGCATGATTTATAACAAAAGAACAACCAAACAAAAATGTTGAATTTAAAAAAGGAGTTGCTCTAACCGCAAGTCAATTTTACAGGAGGATTCTCTAGTCCAGTTTGTGGATTTAATGTCATTACTGTCTCACATTGCATGAAGCGACAGCTTCAGAGTTATATAAAAAACATGTGTAACAACCTGCAAAATTTTTTCTAGTTGTGTCATGAAACTGGGAATTTTATCAATTTCACTGAGAAACCAATAATTTTTTTTCTCAGTTTCTAATGTAACAGTAGTGAGGAAGCAAGCTCTTTTTAAGAAAAAACCCACCTTTTTCTTGATTTGGATATTATCAGCAAATCATGTATTATAAGAAATAATAGAAGATTAGTACTTTTGTTTCCAGTACTACTATCAGAATCTATTCTATTCTATTCTATTCTATTCTATTCTATTCTATTCTATTCTATTCTATTCTATTCTATTATCAAAGACAAGCAGTAATAATTTCTGATTTGATGACCAGTACTACTGTATGTCATTGATATCTGACATTATCATGACCTAGTATAATTTAGGTCATCTGTACAAGCATCTCTTTTACCTTCAGGAGTTTCAATCTCAATGATAATTAAATCTACATACTAAAACTAGGGATGTTAAAGACCTTTTCCCCAGAACTGCTAACTTTGACACAGATGGATTCACGCATGTGTACACAGGCACATGGATATTTAACATGGCTTCAGTAAAATGCAGTGCTGTCTTTTGTGAGACTCAGTTTTCATGATTTTTCTCAAATATATTCTCAGCTAGGAGGCTATCCTATTTTCAGTCTGGGAGCTTCAGCTCTTTGAGGTGGACTATTCCATTTTAAGTAGGAGTTTGGAAAGTCTGTGCAACTCTAGGTATTAAATAGATATATCTGGTTTTGTCACTATATATAAAAATATGATACATAATTTGAAATTGTACTGTTCTTCCTCAGAATTTTAAATCTGAAACCTAAAAAGCATCTTTAAACATCTGACCTCAGAGCACAACATATCTGGGAATTACTGTATCTTTTTTTTTAAAAAAAAAAGAAACACTAAAAAATCTGATTTGTCCAGGCATAGGAACAAGTTTTACTCAAGTGAGAATAAAAATATTATGGCCCAGAATATTAATAACATTCTTATATTATTGTAATTTTTTAGTTTGGGTTACTTTGTAAATACTTAGATATACTATTGTATGTATTATCAACAGATCCCTGTTTGGATCTATTTTCCAGTGTAATTTTCAAGTTCTAGGTGTATGTCAAAAATCTGTTGCTCACAGAAATATCATCTTCTAAATTCAGTTATCTGTTACTTAATAGATAACTAATATTTTTCCTTACCTGTGGGTGCTTTCTTACACCTTCCATTTTCATCTTTTACAAGTTCTTGTTTCCAGACATCATATTTCAACAACTCAAAAGAATGCAGAAACTAAAAAAAAAAAAAAAAAGAAGCACATATGCATGCTTAAAAACATCACTTTCTTACTCACTTTCTAGCTTTGATAAAAATTGCTTTGTGTTAATGAATAGTCCCTATTGACTTCTGAAGACTTGAGACAGCGTGAAATAAACTGACAGTATTCTGAGACTCAATTGTCAGAAAGTGTTTCTACCATGATAAGAAACACTAAGGATACATATACAGAGAAGTGTTCATCTCCTTTATCGATAAAAGAAATCCATTGTCTTAGAGTATGGTCAGATTCAAATCATTTATATGAAGGATAGTAAAACAGTGTATTCGATCAGATTGCCAATTTTGCTTTACCATCCATTTCTAAGTGGAGGCTTGATATCACTGGAATGCAAATAAAGATAATTCTCTGACAAAAAATCCAAAATAAATTTACAGACATCTCAAAGTTTACTCCAGACAGATCCAAGTGAAAACTTGCAGCTTAATGACTTAGTCTTTCCTGCCTCAATCCTCCATCCACATTATTAAGATTGCTAGAAGATTGAAAGTTTTGCAGAATTGTTATTATGGTCATGACAAGGAATTTTTGGAATCTCAGATTAAAAGCAGAAATCATTTGGAAGTCATTAATCTGGTCTTGATCTTAACTTGATCTGAATCTTTAGTATTGTTTGAAGAGTATTTCATTGCAGTATAATGTTCATGATTCATAGAAACTGTACGAATTGGAAAAGCATTTGAGACGGGGCGTTTTTATAGTAGAAACACTGAGAGTTTTAACAGTGGTTGTATATGTAAATTTATAGGTCAGATATTTTGAGATTAATATTTTTTTCCTTTAATTGCTGAGAGTTTCGAATTTTTTTGTTTTGCTAATCTTATTTCAAAGGAAGTGTCACACTAGTTTTAATGAGTGGAGATACAGTCAAAGAGCAAATTTGTGTAAGTTTGCTTTGGAATATCTATCTCCTGATTCATACCAAAAGTCAAATCAAAACTACTTTCTGGCCTCATCGTTTAATATATGTGGGTTTTCAGGATGATAAGTAAACTTCAACAAAAATTGCTGTTAATCAGTCCTGTTGATAGTCACTTCTACACAGTGAGTTTGGGGGGTTTTTAATATATTCTGGGGAAAAAGTTGGATACACAAGCTTCTGTGTACTTGTGTATATTTCCTGTGGCTTCAAAATATATATACAGAGAATAGAGTCAAGGAAGGGGCTAAGGATAAGGTTTCTGTTTTCATGAACCAGATTTTTCTGTATCTAGAAAGAAAGAAGCAGTTTCTTCCTTGTACACTTTCCTGTTCTTTATAATTTCTGCCTTTCCCAAGCCTTTGAAATTTTCTTTTAATTACTGTGTGGTTAATTGGTTGATTGGTTGGCTGATTTGATAACGCTTACCTTTGAGAAGATGCCAGCATGGCCCACAGCTCCTATTTTATTAGTGTAATTCAGGAAACTAAGACTTCCTTCTGTGGACCCATAGAATTCAAATATTTTAATTGGGCCAAACCTCATCAGAAATTCTTTCCATACAGAAGGTCTGATACCATTTCCCAGAGCAACGCGCACTTCGTGAACTCTGTCCTCTTCTTTCTGTGAACAGAAAAAAAGAAACATTCTGTAGCTGAGAAAAGTGGGTCTAAATACCTCAAATCTAATCTTGATCTAATACTTTCTAGCACAACAGTTTTTATTTATGAACTACCACCATGACTAAAATACTTCACAGAATGTTGGTTTGTTTTTTTTTTTTTTAATCAAACAGAAAACGTAAGAAATCTTGGTCTGAGGTTGAGGGGTTTTTGCAGGGTGAAAATTTTATTTCTGTAATTCTTTGAATTTTCACTTATGAATTCTATAACTAGGGTGAATATTACAAAGTTTAAAACATTTTAGCTGTAAATAAATAGGTTTTAACAAAGTGCCATTTCCCATAGAATGGAAGTTCCTTTCCCACCAAAGAAAGAAATTTTTCTGTATCATCAAAATGTTGTCTTAGAAAACACTTGTGATACACAATGGTCAATTATTTTTGTAATGATACTTGCTAGAAAATTTTGCGCATTTGCCATGTTTCTTATGGAACCTGAAAAAGCAGCAGAGTAAGTCAAAGCTGCTTACAATATATCATATGATTAGGTTAAATTTTAATCTTAAATCCAGATTCAGAAAGGATGATAATAAAATCTGCAGTCAAAATGTAGTTTCTAATGTGTCATTGTTTCATGTCAATTATGCAATTATTGTGGTAAACTACTCAAAAGTTTACTTACATAAATGCTTTCTGCATGGGAGCAGACTGCTCAGCACCCTGTCTATGGTACTATAGTCAAGACTGAAAAGCCCTCATTTTTTGGAGGTGTAATTGGGATTGAGTAATTAAGTTACTGTTATGGCTGAATGTCAGCAGAAAATAAACTTATTTCAGGTCAACAGGAATAGCTTCTTCAAAGCAAATAAATGCATTTTGGTTTTGTTGCTGTGTTACTCTAATCTTTAAAACTGTTAAAATATATTTGATTTCTAAATAATTAAGGGGATTTCAAAATGGGACTTTGCTTTGTAATCACACTGAAATGTTTTAGCAGAGTCAGTGTTTCAAATTTTTGACTTTCAAAAATGTTCACATAAAATTGTTTCATGATCTGTGTATTAACAGACAACTTCATTTGATCCAGAACTGCATTTTATGGCAGATTAATCATTTGCTACAATAGGATCAACTGTAACGCAGACTAAACATCACTTGTTAAACACAGGAGTCAAACAGGAGTTTGATATTCCCTGCTTCTGCCTAATCAGATGTGTTTTCTTTTGCAATTTTAATGGTAAATCTGAAGGAATAAATGTTTTCATCCACATGTATGTAATCCAACTCAATTATAAACCAGATTGGAGGCTGACTGGGTGACTTCCTTCATGCATAATATTGCCCCTTCTTCAGCACTTTGTCTTCAGGGTGAAATGATAGATTTTGGGTTTTTCCCCAATATATGTTGTGGTACTGTAAGACTTGAAGTAAAACTCAAGAGCTTGAGAGATGACAAGGAATAGGAGAAACTGTTATGTTTACCTTGGTTCATGCCTGGTACAACAACCTGCAGCATTTCCCTGCTGAATTTTAAATATCTTTATTTAAAAGTTACATGGTCCTCTTTAAAAAAATTTTGACATACTTTCTCATTATTTTGTTACCTTCTATGGGGTACTGTGCTTAAAATTTAGTTCTGATAAGTATGTGAGGCTGGTTAACTTGCAGTAGACATAATTAGTCACAGAGTCTCTGTCCACATCAAGGAATCCCTGAGCGCCTTCTAGTTTCCACATCCATGTTCCTTCTCAACTTGTGAGACCTGGGCATGCTCAGTGAAAGGAGGGAAGAACAGACACCCTGTGTATGATGTAGAGCATACTCCAACAGGTCTCTCATGTTTAGCCCTAGTCCTGAGCCACACCAGAGCTATTAGCCTGTGCGGGTTTCTTTCACTATAGAAGAAAAGTTTCTTTCACTGTGTACCACCTGTGTGGTACAGTACAGGTTATATGTAGAGGTCACATGTTATATATGTATATAACATCTGGGTATATGTTCTATGTGGTCACAGAACTCCTGATGCACTTCAGTTAGCAACTTCAGCTTCCTCAACTTATCTTGGTTGTCTCTGTTTTTCCATCTTGCCAGTTGCCAGTTAAGTATCTATTTCTTCTAAATTTTTGTTATTCAGTCAAGGAAAGAAAGTTCTTGCTGCTTTTTCCTGCAGGAGAAACTTTTACACAACTAGTTTGCCCTAGCTAATTATTCCTTTGCAGATTTTTGATCCATGGACTACTGATATAATGTTTGTACAGGCTTGCGCTGGCCAACAGCTATCCTGTCTTGCACCCTTTAATATTTTTTGTCTTTGATCCCTCTCCTACATCCAGACCATGAATAATAAGATTCTGTTCAAACAAGCTGGAGAATTCTTTCAGATGTTCCCTTGTTGCAAGTCCTTGTGTCAATCTCTGACCAATGCAGTTGGAGATAATTTGAACTTTGTGCTTGTACATGATGTTTTCTGAGGTAGGTAGCAATACCTCTTATCACCTCCCTTCAGTAACATCCTAACTCCAAAGCACAAAATTAAAAAAATTAACCAAGCTTTCCCACTGTCACTGAGAAATGAGAGTTGCAATTTAATAAGTATTTTCAGACTTTATTTTGTCACTGTTTGGTAAGATTTTACTTTTGTTCTAAACCTGATCATGATTTAACTGTCATGATCTTTAGGACTGTTATCCCGGGGGGGACCAAGATTTTGCCCCACACTATCAGTATTTTGGCTTTATATGGGTATATCCATCATCATATATACAGGCATGGAACAGAATGTGCCTTTGGAAGACTCTAAGAAAAAGATTTAAACTAACAAAAACTCATTCATCAGTTTAAAAATAAAAAATTAATTATTGTCCACTAAATACTGAACATAGTAGGCCTCTCTTGGTAAATAACCACTTTGGAACAGAGCACTGAAATTGTTTAATCATTTAATCTGGTTTGGGCTCTTGTTTGGTCTTGAGTATGATTAAGCTTTTACAGCTTATACCTTTTCCTGACTGACCTGCGACTTGCTGGTCACTCAGATGAAAAGCTGACAAGCTTGGCTTTGCAGAGGCACTTCTGTTGGAGTCAGGGTATGATTGTCCTATCCTGCCTGGCTTGTTTCTTTGTCACTGCTACGTTTGCTGATATAAACTTGATTGCTACTGATAACAGCAAGGAACACAAGACCTAAATTCTGTATACACTGGAAAAAACTATCAAACATTGAAAATACTATACTATTCAGAAATGGATGAATCTATCTGACTTTCAGATTTGCTATATCTTAAAGCTGCATTTGCAAACAGAACTTACACAGGGCTGATTGCAGAGGTAGTGGCAGAGTTCTCCTATATACAAAAACATGGTAACATTGTATTTCCTACAGTCATTCCAAAACTGTCTTGCAGAGAATTTCTTCTTCAAAACACAGGTTGCTCCTATGTGATGCAAATAGATAAGAAAATTGAAAATAACCTTTAAAATAAACCCCTTGTCTTCTACCACTATTGTAACAAAAATATAAAAATTGTCATTCTCTTAATTCAATTAATGATAAATTCAGCTAATTAAATAAATTGTAAGCTATTTCCATCAAGATCTTTCTGTTAAAGGTGACTTGCACAATTAAATCTTGCTTCTTTTTCTGAGTAGTAACTAAAAACTTAGAGTAGCAGAAGCAACAGAAGCAAATCTTTTAATCGTCTCCCATTTTTAGGAATAGGTTACAGCCTAAACATTTTGTTTCTGTCAAGATCATGAACTGGTGTAACGCTGAAAAAAGAAGAGCTTGGAATGGAGAAAAGGGTAGGGAAATGGGGAAGAAGCTCACAGCTTCTCTATTTGTGTGACAAGTGGTGGAAAGTAAACGGCCTCAGTCTTTGTTTCCATTTCACTCACCTTTTTTCTGTTCCTTGACAACTGAGAATCAACATTTTTTTGTTTCTATGACCCCTATGTTCCTTCAGAGCTTTCCATTCCAGAAGCCACCTCATTCTACACCTCTCATATCTGCCACTCCATCCCTTTCTAAGTGTTGACAGTCAAGAATTTACAAATTTCCCTGTTTCTATCCTTTCAATAATTCCTACTTTCCCAAGTCTTCTTTTTCCTGCATGAAGCTTCCCAGGGCCTTTGAATCCCTTCTAGCCCACTTGTTTCCAGCTTGCCTGTTCCTCCCTGATCTTGAAGCCTCTCAGAGCTCTTCAGCCTCACCCTCCTCAAAGTTTTGTCATTCAAATCCCAGGCTCCCAAGTCTCTATCTGAATACCTAAGAAAGCTGTTACCCTACATTTTCTGTTCCAAGACAGTTCATAGCCTCAAACCTCCTCATATACTAATTTTCCCATCCCTTTTGTGTTTCTGTTAGGCAGAAGTAGTCTTGTCAGCAGCTGCTGTAAGCCAGCATGCCTGCCTGTCTTGTTCCTGAATAAAAAAAACATTGAAATGTCTTTTAAAACACTTCAGTTATATACTTAGCTTGGCAAAACCCAGCGTCTGGCAAGACTCTAAGGACAGAAAAGAAGGACATACCGGGTAAATATCTGATTGCTAGCTCTCTACAAATAACTCCCATTAGAGAATTCAGAAGGGGAGGTTTTGTCCTTCCTCCTTTTTTTCACTTTAATATGATGAATCTATCTCTGTTGGTATTATTCAAATTAGTGATAAAGCTCCAAAACACATTTAGTCAATCTTATTCTGAAGGTTAGGGTTCCACAATATATTTATAACTTCTGACACTAAAAATCAAGCCTCAGATGCCTGTGTGAATGCCCTTACAGACTTTTGGCATGNCTTGGAGTCTCTCACTGATTTGCTTTCAAACCTGTACAGATACAAATATGATTTCAGGTTAGACCTACAGAACATGTGCAGTGGTGTTAACAGTACACAGACCTCAAGTCATTTTATGTTGGATTCATACAACAACTGGTGTCTGTTCTAATCTTCAAAAACTATATGTACACCTTAGATATTGTCTGCAAATGGGCGAGGTGATAAAAATTATAAAATTACAAAAGCCTTTTGGTAAATGTAATATTTGAGTTACCAAGCAGTTATTCACCAAATACTAACATGTTATAGCCTTGTCAAGTTAATGAAACTTCACTGGAAGGTAAATATTACCTAACTGAATGCATCCACTGATGCCAAGAAGAGAAGCACTGATGTGGTACAAGGGAAGAGTGACATACATAGTATCCTGAGAAACAGCACCACACTGAGCAAATGCTAAGGAGGCAGCCAGAGTTCTTAGATGAGTGATGATAGCAGCTTTTGGGAAACCTGTCAAAGGGAAAGAGCAAATAACTATAAATGTACTGTATGCATTAATAATTCTGCTGTAAGTGGAATTGTGTTGGGAATGTACAGGGAGAATTGCCTTTTCTTCTGAGTCTTTGTCCTGTCCTTCACTGTTTACCACATATCTCTTTAGTCTCTCAGCTCCTTCACTCTTTTTGCCTGTAAAGCTATTCAATCATAGAATTACAGAGTGGTTAGGGTTGGAAGAGACCTTAAAGATAATGTAGTTCCACCCCCCTGTCACGCCTGTTTTGTCTGGGGGACGAAGTCCATGACCTTCACAGGCTTGTGCAGGCCAACTCTGCACACAGGGTTCCCTTGCCAGAAAGCAAGAATGGGAAAACTTCTGAAGAGCCACTGTGTCTCTCAGCTTCTATTTGCAATAGAAATAACTTCTACAAAGTTATTTGGATTGACTAGTGGATGGATTTCCCTTTTCTTCCACTCTATAAATAACTCCCATTATCAGAATCAAAAGTGTGAGTTCCACTGTTCTTCCTTTCAGAGCAACTCTTAGAGGTTGACTTTATTTGCTTTATATTCAAGAAACTAATTTCAGCCGTGGAGTATCTATGTAGAAGTTCAGCAACTGGAATTACACCCTTGTTATGCCACGGCAAAAAAATGGTTTTAAGTGTACTGTGCTTCCAAATAAATTAATTCCTCCCTGTCTTTACTCACAAATTCAAGTTCTGTCTTTTTGTGTCTTGCTGCTAAATTTATACTGCCCTAATTTTCAGAGCTGAAGCTGTACTTCGTTAGTACATTTCCTCACCTGTACTTCGCGATGTGAAGATATACAGAGCTGTGTTTCTTGTGTCAGTGACAGCTCTAAGATGAGATGGAACAGGGTTATCAGACACCTTGTCTAGTTTGTCTGGCAGAGTGTGAACATGTTGGAAAGGAGAACTGGTGCTCATCAGCCAGACGGCAACATTATTTTCCAGGGGATTCAAAATAAATTCTTTCTCTATTGATCCCAAACAATCTGCCAAGTTAAAAAAACAAAACAAAACAAAACAAAACAAAACAAAAACCCCATGTAATTATTAAAATAACTACAACTACAGACCTGATTACCAGTACTGAAATTATATATCATACCGGTGTATAAACTTACTGCAGCCAAAGGAGGGCTAACCTGCATACTGTAGAGTGAAAAAAACATCATGATGTTTAATTTCTCTGTATTTCTCATGTGGCTTTAATTGTAATTGGTAAAACACCATGAACTTAGTTGGTGATGCTAATACATAGGATTTAATTTAATCACTATTATTATAACATTTGTTTTAAAGCTTGGTGCACATACCAAATAACAAACCCTCACAGGTTCATATCGAATTACGGTACTATTGCCAGCCTGTATAAAAAATGGGAAAACAGGAGTAGAAAGTTAAATAATTTGCATAATATGCCGTGAACAGGGACAAAACTGCAGCTCGTCATGCTGTAATCTTTGCTCCAAGCAATGCTACCTTGGGATCACTACTTTAAAGTAGTTATAAAGTAACATAAATTTTTATATAGAAATTTTGACCTGAAGGAAATCACAACTACAAAGGGAATCTATGTCTTCCTGTAGTCATTGAAGTTTTATATAAGCTACATAAATCAATAAATAGAAATGGAAATGATACTATGCTCAAGTATCTCCCAAGACTGTTTTCTTGCTGATGCATGATTATTGCTGCTGGTACCTTGTCCAGTACTTGGATACTTTCATATTAAAGCATTTTATTCTACTAATTAATTTCATGGGACTTATTTTGTGCTTATACCCTTGAAATTTAAACATGATCTCTTTCCCTCCTTTTTCCCCTCCTTTTCTTCCCTCCTTTTAAGTGTGTGTATATATACTTGAGCTTGCAGCTTGGAAGGGCTCTGATTTTCTATATTTCATGAAAGCAGGAAACAGTAGAAAGTGAGCAGTAAGTGAAACACAACACAGAACTTACCTTCTCCTATAACCAGTGCTTTTGCTGCACATGTATTAATGTAGTGTAGGAGAGATCTTGAGTGGATATTGATGTTGAGAAAGGCCACGATGAAGCCCAACTTGGCCAGCCCAAACCAGACATGGATGAAGTCAGGTCCATTACCCATCAGCAGGGCCACAGTGTCACCTTTTTCCAGATTCCCACAGTGTAGGAAGACCTGTGCTACCCTGTTACTCCTCCTGTCCACATCCTGATAAGTGCACACCGTCCCTTCATAGATAAGGAATGGCTTGCGGGGATTTTTTTCCACTCTCTGCACGAACAGGTCAATTATGGACAGAATGCCGTTTCTTGCCCACTTTTTTACTGTTGCCTTTGACCTCTTCCACCTCAAGAAATAGATTAGATCTTCCCAGAAGTAGGGGAGGAAGATCTTCAGAGAGACGCACAGCACCACTATTCCTCCGGCAATCGTCGAAAGCCAAGTGCATAGCATGCTTGGAGGGGGGCAATAACAGATTTAGTGATCTCAGACATATAAAATACATACATTATAATAATTAACACTGAGATTTAAGACAGACACTGGAAGTCAATAAGCTAATTACAGTTCCACCAATTAATTTAAGGACCGTAAAAAATACCTTATTGGCGTTTACTACAATAAGAAGACCCACAAGAGTACGAAAAAGAAAAAGGGAATTAAGAGTAAAAAAAGGATTGTGCAGGATTTTTAATTTGTAATCAAAATTATGCCTAGATTTTTTACTGTACCATGGCAAATCCTAAAAAAAGATGGAAACACACAGATCAAGCATATACCATCATATGTATAATATGAAAGTATGTTACGTACGATGCATCTGTTAAGATGCACCAAATGTTCTTCTTCATTGCCTAAGCTGCTTTTTTTGGTACAATAGAATTTGAGACCATTTGAGACCAAAGGTTTGAACAGTCTGATGAACATACACAAATTTCAGGCAACATACTATGAAACTTCTGCATCTTCTGAAGTATCCAGTTTTCACTATAGGATTTTCTGGTATTTGCAATAAATGGTGATTAATAACTTTGCAATATTTATATTATTTACATTGTTTATGGTAGCATCCTGCAGTCTCAAACAAAATCATGCACAAGCACATCCTGAGGTTTGGAAAACAACCTTTATAGCATAACAATTATTAAAATCTATCATCATTTTCAAATAATTGTAGAGGAGGACTTGTGAAGATCATGCAAGATCCCTACAATGTAATATATGTAGCAGTGACCAGTCTCCTTTCTAAAGTTTCAGACGTGATTACTACAAGTATTCAAAACATCTTATGTGACAATCTGGGATTCAGGAACACTTCAGCAGTCTGAGAGGCTTTTCTAAATGGGATTGCCTCCACTCTGTAATTTGGAAGCATCTTACTGACAAGCTGTACTTTTGCTATATTCCTCAAGCTTGATTACATTTTTAACAATATTCAATGAATATATTTGTAAAATTCAGTGGAATTCTTGCAGAAAACAAGATCTTGTATGTACCACAAAGCATATGAAATGTATCGGTAAAAGAGCAGCTTAAAAATTAAAGCATCATGGCATTAATTGCATATAAGCATACAAATGAAGTTAAAGCATGTAATGCACAATGTTTTAATGTTCTAAACAAAAGCTTTAAACCCATCAATTTCTGAAGTCTTTAACTGTAAGGAGACATTCTTAGTTACCTTTAAATCTGTCAATTCTTCTTAATTACATTGTGTTACCTATCAGGCCATTGGTTTCATCTTTATATGTTAAGAAAAAAGGAAAGTAGCTGCAAGTTTATTTTTACAATAGATGTGCCATTAAAAGACCCAGTGTTTCACCTCATATGGCTCCCTTACTGACTTTCTGCCTTTCTCAGAATGTTATTGTTTAATAGCCAAGAGCACGAATAGAAGATGTCCTGAGTGTCATGGCTATTAAATTCTCCTTGTCTGTGATTTGGAAACCTTTACTCAGCTTTCTTTGCCACATGAAAGCATGCAAGATTCACTAAAAATTCAAACAGTAAGTTCAGCTCTGGGCAAAGTCAAATTGGCAGACTTTATGAACTGAACCAGTAAACACACAGACATAATCTTAACAGAAAATAAACAAAAGGGATGATGTTAGAGTAGGCTCAGCCCTAGCTTTCTTTTAGCATTCTTACATTGCTTCTATTGTCAAAAATAGCCATGGTGTATAAGTGAGAATTCGAAGTAGAATAAAACAGACGAAAGAATAACAGGCTACAGGAAAAAAGATTTAGTCCTCAGAGCTGTGTAAGGATTAGTTTTGGTTCACCCTTTTCACACTTAAATGTGATTGGAAAGGCCCACCAATTCTTGTTTTGGAATTGTTTGAGCAAAATACCATTTATGGAGCAGAAAACAAAGAAAATAAAAGGGAAAATGTGGACTATATAGAGGAGTGAATTTTAGGGAAGAGTGACTATTGAGAAAGAACATACATCTCTGAGAGAGACTACAGTCCTACAGCCAGCTGCAGTGCAGAAACCATACTGTTGTCACCTGCTGTATGCCTGGAATGACAAGCCTGATGCTTGCTTTTGACTGCAGTATCCTGGCAGTACAACTTAGCTTGCTTTTGATTATTGCTCATATGGTTTCTCCAAAGTATTCACAAAAAGTACATGCACAGGAATTTAAATTACACTGCGAATGAAGGGGCTGCTCAGAACAATGAAGTATTTTCTCAAATTTAGACAAATCCAAAACACTTTAAAAAAAAATATTCCCACACTGTGATAAATAGGTCTTGATTTTGTTGTAAATGCCAACCAGTTGTTTCCAAGGAGGTAAAACAGTCTAAGCAAATCCTTTGTGTCCTTATAATATCAGCTACTGAGCTACTGTCGAGTTCTGGCACAGTTTGGTTGTTTGGTTGTTTTGTGGTGTTCGAGTTTTTTTAAGAGGCTCTCTGTCAAACTATGAAATCTGATTGTGTTATCTCTTGTTTGCGTTCTTTCCACCAAGTTTCACAAGGTGGAATTTGTTTGCATGTGTACTGAGATTTTTATCTCTGCATGGTCAGAAATAAACTTACTCCAATAAGTCCATAAAGAATTACAGAATCATAGAATGGTTTGGGTTGGAAGGGACCTTAAACATAATCTAATTCCAACCTCCTTGCCATGGATGGGGACACCTCCCACTGGACCAGGTTGCTCAGAGCTCCATCCAGCTTTGGATGCTCAAGGATATTTTCTCATGTTGTCTCTGGTAAATTTACTCTGAAGTCTTGGAAAGTGTGTTTGAGCAATTATCTTGAAATAACTGAGTAATTCCTTTGGCCTTATTTTAATTAACGAGCAGTCTGGTTATTTCCAGTCCTTGGTCTTAATTTGTTTATCTGTTGAGAGTATTCTATGCCAAAGAAGTATTATTCTGATGGAAACCGACTGCTAGCTCTTCTCAGCTGGAACTCCTTTTTTCCTTGTCTGGCTCTGATCTGGCATTATTACCTCAGAAAAAAGGAAAGCAGGACAGCAGAGCTGCCACCTCAGACACAGAGCTACTACATGTCTGCAGCTTTGCTTGCACAAGCAGAATAACTCTGGGAGGCAAGGAATGTACTGGAGAGAGCAATAGCACAAGAATCATTTGGTCAGTTAAGAGCCAGCAAGACTATCCAGAAGTGTTCTCCAGTCCCAGGGGAATGTAAACAGCCCTATGTGTAGGCCTCTGTGTCTACTTCATGTCCTAGTTCTCTAAGACATCTGGGATGTCTCTGAAATACCTGAGAAACAGAGCCTTTCTCTGACTGCCCTCACAGTTAATATTACAATGGCCTTAAAAGTGCTTACAAGACTTTCCCTTGTATGGGCTTTGCAAGGTGGAAATAGTATTTTAAAAGACTTAGTGTTTTGAACAATTGCCACATAACCTCTGCTTTGAAATTTGAAAGTACAAAATTTCAATTTAATTAATTATTAATTAATGGCTCACCAAACACACTAGTTTTGGTTTATCACGGCTTTTTTGTGCCGTACAGTCAGAAGGCATGGAAATGAAGGGTTTAGTTTACTTACTCTCTCTGCTTTGTCTTTTCTTTTTTCTTTTCAGCTGTTCCTCTGCAATCACAAGGATTGAAAACATTTCCTTTTAATGAAAACTGATATTCTTAAGTATTTAATAAGTATTCTTAACCATCTCTTTAGAACTTGAACTTAAAATAAAATTCAAAAGGAACTAATCAGTGGTATCAAAATACACAATGGACCAGTATTTTCTGGAAACCACATGAATAATGACAAACAGGGAGAATTTTTCTAAATGCAGGGAGCCCAAACATTTACCAAGAATTAAGGTAAAAATTCTGTATTCCAAGTAATCTGCCAGCTTTTTCAATAAAACAACATGCTACCTTAGCTAAAAGCAATCTAACCAATAGCCAGCAAAATCTGAGTTTTGAAACTCGCCGTACTATACAATTAGTAGGAATAGACTGAGATGTTTCTCTGATTGAAGCAGAGCTTCAGAAAATTGTAATGCAAGCAAGCAAAGGAATATCTCTAAAATGACCTCAGATGCATACAGTGGATACTGATTTATGTAAATAATAAGAAATTATCTATAAAAGAAAGGCAGATATTATAATTTAGCTGAGTTTATACCCAGCCCTTTTTCCAGCATCTGAATGATGAATGAAAACATTTTCTTACCAACCTTTTTTTCTCTGTACTTTGATTAACGTCCTGTATTCAATTACAGGACTTTCTGCGTCTGTGTATCACTCATAGGGAGGTTGCATGGGTTGTCTGAAAACATTCGTTTTGTCCAGGCAGATGTTCTCTTGAAGCTCCACGCCTAGGGTGTGTCACTGGTGACTGCGTGCCTACACACAGAGGTAAAGACTCTTTTCTGTCTCCTGGATGTCACAGATCCCCAGTTCTGTAGTTCCTTGCTTTGCAGCTATCTTGAAGCATGTGAGTGAAAGGCAATCGGAGACTTCATTTTGGAACAAAGTGTACTTGCTGGCTGTATTGAGAGTTAATTGTTAAAAGATGAAGAAATCAATTATGCACTGCTGGTTTATATACTTAAGAGGATGACAAGCAGCAAGACGTAGAGTTGTACTGAGGGAAAGGACTAATCTGTTGAAATTACTGTTTCAGTGCAATAGAAACAACTTAGTGATGTTTCTATATGCTCTTAAATAAATACAGTTCATGCAGCACACAGCAAACGTAACATTTATCTGACATTGTCATGTAGTCTCTGCAATAGGAACAAAAGCCTTTTATGATTAACACATTTTTTAAATTTAGTCATACAAATGTCAGAGGATATTCTTGTTATATAATGTAAATGCTGAAAAAGGACACTATTGTATGTGGCACTGGCAGCCTACTTGATTGAGGAAGTAGATAAGATTACATTAGTGAAAACACATACACACTGTTGACTGACAGTTTAAATCATGCGGATCAACCTCCTAATTCTGAAACTCAAAAGTACAAGCTAAACAGCTTTTAAAAAGGTTGTTAAATACACATAGATTGCCTGATTCCTGTTGGTGTATTTTAATTTTTTTTAATAAGAAATATCTTTTATAGATGTATGAATGTTTCCTGAGGCATAATTACAACATTCAGTTACTAGAAAATTTGTAGGCCATTACCTTTTTTCTCTTTTTTTTTTTTTTTTTTTTAATACATAATCGTTTACATTATTTAATTAGATTAGAATGCTTTATTTAAGGTTATGGACTTTATTCCATTCACATAATAAATATTTTATTTTTTTTACTCCATTTGGAGGATATATTTTTGAGCTAGTCATATAGTACCCTGGTACTTTATGGAAAGATTGGACTATCATCCTGACTGGAGAAAAAGATTAAATATACTGTAAAGGGAAGGAGATTACTATGGAGTAAATAACCTGATAACATGAGTGATCTGTTAGAGAAAAAGAAGAAGATGAAGAAAATAGCTTGGAGTAAGGGTCAAGCAGAAGGGAGATTTGGTTTATTTCTAATAATAGAAGTAGTGTTGTGTGATTTTGTTACTGTTTTTGTTCCCTTGTGAATAAATTATTTTAAAGGTGGTGGGTTTTATTATTGAAAACAAGGACAACACTGGGAAGTACAAAGTAAGTTGAAGTAGACGGAAGGGTTTCAGCTGAAAAAGTATTGCAAGGTCAGCAGAAGAGAAAGAAAACATTTATTCCGTAACATAATGGCTGAGTCTTTCCTAGCAGTCCTAGATTTCAGTCATTAACCTAGTAGCAGAAGCTGGACTTGTGTCATACATCCCTGCAGATGAAACAAGTATAAGCAAAGCAGAATTGTACTACTTTCCTTACTTTCTTATTTAATATATCCAAAATGAAATTATTAGACTAGATTCTTTACATAACTTAATTTTTTTCACAGAATCACAGAAAGGCTGAGCTTGAAAAAAATATCTGGATTTCATCTTGTCAAGGTCCAGCAGAGACAGCTAGAGCCACTTACACAGGATCATGTCCAATCTGCTCTTCAGTATTCTTTCTCCTGCCACAGGAGAAAGAGAGTGGCTCCATCTTCTTTGCAGCATCCCTTTTAGGACCTTTTATGTTCAGGCCTTTCTGCACATTGATCAGATCTTCTCTGAGCCTTCTATTCTCCAGGTTGAACAGTCCCAGCTTGCTCAGCCTATCCTCCAAGGAGAGATGCTTCAGTCCCCTGACGATCTTCATGGGCCTTTGCTGGACTCTATCCAGCACATGAAGCTCTCTTGTACTGGGCAGCTCAGAACCGAACACAGTGCTCCAGGTGAAGGATCAACTTCTTCATCCTGCTGGCAAAACTCCTAAAGCAGTCCAGGACACCATTAATGACAAGGGCACATTGCTGGCTTATGATCAACATGGTGCCTGCCACGATGTCCAGGGCTTTGTCTGCAAAGCTGGTTTCCTGCTGGTGCCTGGGGAGGGCCTTCCTCAGGGGCAGAACTTTGTGCTCCCCCTTGGTGAACTTTCTGGGCTCCTGCCTTGGCAGGGTATGGCCTTGGGGGGATGCAGAGAGAAGCATCAAGTTGTGACTGGGTAGGAGGGATCTGGTTGCTGCTATAGCAAGTTTGCACCAAACAATGCAGGCTGGTAGGAGAGCAGAGCCCTGGGCTGTGGGGGCAGAAGGAGTGGTGAGGATGAGGATAGGCCTGGAGTGATAAGCACTGGGACATAGGCTGTCCCTGAAGACTTCTGTCTGGGAACATGTGCCTGGGACCAGCTGCAGGGATGCAGGTCTGACACTGGGGAGCATTTTCATTTTTGGGGGAACAACAAAATAAAATAAAATAGTACCTGGCACAGGTAGAAGGACCCATCAGCATTAACATCCCGCTCCTCCTGGCCAGGGGCTGCATCCCCTCAACCCTTCTCCCACCCTAGCCATCCCATAGGGGCCAGCAACACCTGAGGAAGCAGAGGCCATGCACCAGGAAAAGGCGGAGAAAGCACAGATGGGAATTGCATTGCCAATAGCATTGTTAATAATACTAAGATTCTGTATTTTTCATCCATTTAATTTCCTTGATAGACTACTGAGAGCCTTCTGATTGAGTGGGCTGGCAAATATCCCAGTTGCTGGCCCAGCTCCCAGCTCCATTTTCATCATTGTTGGGGGCATTCTTCCAGTACTGCAGGTGGGTTGGCCTCTTGCAGGACGGGAAAGAGACTTGGGAGCTGCTGATCCCCCAAGTGAGTGGTGTCTGTCCCACCTGGGAGTGGAGGGACCTGGCATGGCCTGCCCTGGATCCTCAAGTGGCAATTTCTTCTCCCTGTAGATGGGAACAGGAGCACTGGGGGGCACCTCCATGAAGAGCAGTGGTTGAGGTGATGGAGTGCTTCTCTTCAGCTCCAGTAGGGCTGCTGGACGGGGTTGGGCTGGGTGTGAGAGACCCCCTTGGTGAGGCAGTGGGATGGGTGGCATTCATGTGGCTGCCCTCTTGCTCCTCAGCAGTGTGGCCATCCTCCAGGTCCGACAGACGGTGGGCCTCCCCATTGCACCACTGCACAGTGACATCGATGAGGTTCCCTACAAACCTTGCCATGTGGTTTTTGAGGCAGAACCTTGGATGCTGGACCAAGGAATCTGTGTTCAGCCAAAGCAGCACCGGGTGAGCATTACAAAGTTCTCCACTAAGTGCAAGTGTCAGTTCTCAAAGGTCAGTCTCAGTTTCTGACGTACCCAGAGAAGAAGGGACTGGAGGAGAGCTGAGTGGTCATGGAAAAGGGATGCCCAAGTATGCAGCTGGAGGCCACCTGCAGGAGCCCTGGGCAGATGGTACTCCACAGGCTGTCATGCTGCTACTGCAGGTCTGTGGGCAGCTGGATGGCCACAAGGTCCTCCTGCCTGGTGGACAACAACTGATGATGCTGTAGAAGGTGTGACAACATGTTCCTCAAAGTTGTGGTCCACCTGCACCAAGGACAGAATGGAGAGGACCTCCATCTTTTGGAGGGGGCACTCAGGCATGCTCTCAGCCCACTACAGGATGCATAGGTAGGTGGCATTGTCCCAGATGTCCAGGCATATGGGACAGCAGTTTTTCAGCTCCATGGTCCTGCTCTGTACTGCAGTGGGATGGTGGGAGCTGTGAGATGCTGGGAGCTGTTGAGTGCTGCAGCACTGGGTGTCACACTAGAAAGGGAAGAGGTATTGCAATCAACATCTGCACTGGAGAAGGGTGGACATGCCCAGGTCCCTCAAGAAATAAACCCTCTCAGCTCTGCAAGGTAATTTCCCCTTCCAGCTCATCTCTGCTGCTGAGAGCACTCATGTATGCCTCAGCTGCCTGAACCTGTCAAGGCTGAGGAACTTCCTCTCATGGGTCTTAGTGGGGTTGGATACTAAGACCAGCAATAAAAAATCTCCCCTCAAACAACACTGGCACCAAAGGCCTCGCTCAACACTCCAAACCTCAACAATTGACTTAGCTGGAGTCCAGGCATGAGTTGACTGGGTGAGACTCAGTGCCCAGATAAAGCAGTCAGGTCATAACCCACCACCTGGGAAAAGTCACTAGCCAACATCAGTCTGTCACTCAGGGACATCTCAGCATTACCAAAAATTCAGTAAAAATAAAAAAATTCTTAACACCAACATACATTAAGAATCAGGCATTCTTTACTTGGCTGAATGCATGAGGGGTAGCTCCTCCAAATACCATGCATGCTGAGTGCAGGACATTTTCTCTTTAGATACTGTATTTTACATACGTATTTATTTATTGTCCCAGAACAAACACACAGTAATCATTTCTCCAAAATCATGAACATATTTTTCCCTCCCCCTTTATGCATGCATTCTTCTGCCCTAGGGGTCACTCTGTAGGTAGTCCATGGTGGTGGGGGACCCCAATCTTATAGCTGGCTGACTGAGACCAGGTGAAGTTGGCAGGGCACTGGGGCTGGTGGACTTCCAGTTCTCCTTCTTACACAATGGGCATTGTACAGTTCCACAGGCCAGTGGATTCTGAAGAATAAGCACTGTGTTAGCTCACTGGGTGTAGACAATTTATCATTTGGTAACATCAGTTCATCCCTTGGTGACATCAGTTACCTCGGAGACACTGCTATCCAGGGCTGGGTAACATCACAATGGGCCATCCTCACGCAATGCTCTCTCCGGGAGCACTGTAGCCCAAGAACATGTGTCTGGGGTTACTGTAGTGCCTCTGCTAACACCATCCCTCTATCTCTTGTCTTGTGCTTCTTACCAGTGTTTCATATCAGCCACTGAGGCCTATCCATGTGTTCCAAAGGCCCATCAGGTCGCTATGGCAGATATTTCCAGGCGTATGTGGCAAGAGGGTTCTCTGGATAAAATCTTGTGCCTCCCTGGAAGGCTACAAGACAAAGCAAATAAAATGGCTGTGAGACTGACAGCTGCCAGTGGCACTCAAAATAGAACTTCATCAAGCTCACATCCACATGCAGCTTCTCAGGACACCCAGGCAGTGACAATTCCGGAAATGTGAAGAGGCCACCAAAGGCTGCATCTCTTGCCCTCTGTCTTACCTCAGGTGATTCTCTCCAGGCTAAGTGGGAATACACATTTAGCATCTTGCAAACAGGTGGATATGACAGTTTGTGTGTGAATGGGTGAATCAATTTTATTACAAAATAAAAAATCTCCCGTCCTTGCTTTAAACTTTGCAACATTATTGTGATTTGTTTATTCAGTTTGCAAAAGAGGTTTTGGGATGCTCCCAGGAGGCCTTCTAAATTCTGCCTAGAGATCAACAGTGCAATATGATCTATATAGTTAAAGATAAGATTACTTACCATATCATATGGCCATCCTCCTTGCTCATAGAGGATGGGGTGGGGAGCAGATTGCTATTCAGAGGTTAAAGCTGTTCCATTTATAAGTGAGTACAATGTGCTACAGGGGATCTTATCATTACAGGCCTCTTACTATTTACATGTCCCAAGAGGATACACAGATGGGAGAATTTGAAGTCATGGAGGCTTTGGTAGCCCTGCGAGCGGAGAGGATCAGGTGCTCTTTTCCTGTTAGGTTGTTTGGGTCTCAGCTGCAAAAAAACCTGCACTACAGTTTAGATCTGATCTGACCAGAACAGAAGCATTTTGTCACTACAGCTGTAGGAGAGAACACAGAACACAGAGTGACCGTTGCTGCTGATAGGAACTCTGTCCAAAGAGTCAGACACAGAGCTGATAATACCTGACATGTGGGTTATACATTCTTCATCAAAACTGTGTCAGATAAGCAGGATACGGTAGGTAACAACAGGGACTTAAATCCTTCAGATAAGTAGGGCCCATGCAGTACATCCATTTACAAATAATCTACTCCTTTTATGAATAATCCACTCCTTTGTAAATAAATCCTGCTGACTGGCAAGACTCTTAGCTGCAAATGTGTCTTAAGTAGGGAGACCTGTAGAGGCCTAAGAGACATTAATTATTTTGCTTCCACAACATTGGATTCTTTTTTTCCTTCTTTCTAAAAATAGCAAAATCAGAGAATGTAACATGAAGTCATTCTAGCTAGATATATTATGCCAACAACCCTGAAGTCTGCAACATCAGCAAAATGTAGACAGGAAGCCAAGAAAGAGAATACCCCATTTGTGCATCAACTGACATAGAAAAAATACAAGTATTATAGCTAAATCAAAGTGCTACTTACGTTATACAGAGCCACATAGGTTTAATAATTTCTAATGAAAGGATGTATGTGTTTATATGGTAAAAACATGGACATAAAGGGATGTAAAACGGTTTATTGTGAATTTTTTTCTCTCTTCTATAACATATAAAGACCAAGAGGAAAAAGAAATTAGATTGGAATTTAAATGAGAAAAAACATCAGCTGTGAAAAAATAATAGATCACAGGAAATCAAAGAAATTTGTTTGTTTGTTTGCTTGTTTTTTTACTTTGGTAAAGGGGACATACTAGGGTAATTTGAACTGTTAGTAGATAAAATCTGGAAAATCTTGAAAGATTAAAGTTAGAATAATTTGTTAGTTTCTCAGGAGAATACTGATTGTGCTCACGGTTTAGGTTTCCTTCAGTAAAAATACAGTGTTTTCTTTCATCACTTCAGCCAGAGGAGCCAGCAAGAGGAGGAATAATTAACTTCCCATGCAGTTGTATTATGTCAGACCTGTTACTCACTCCTACAGAGCAAACAGTAAGCCATGCTTTTAAATGCATCAGAGTTGCAAAAGCTTATCTAGATATAGACACAAGAGGCCCCTAATTTACCCAGTACATGTTTTGTAGCTAACTTCAGGAACTCAAGGTTGCAATCCATTTCTATTTTCTAAAACTGTTTCAATTTTTTCATTTTGTGTTTGGCTCTAACAGCTAACCAGTCCCCTGGAAGAAACTTGTCCCAGGATGGTCTTGATCTGACATTATTTGTTCATGTTAAACTCACCTGAAAAAATGCCAATCAAAAATACGACAGTTGGTGTAAATTCATCATATATAAAATGAAAAACCATTTATGATGCTTATTACAGATATTCATTTATACAGAAAAAGCAAATCTGACCTTGCCTTGTGTCCTGATCTCAGCCAGGGTAGAGTTAATTTCTTCTCAGCAGCTGCTACAGTGCTGTGTTTTGGATTCAGAATGAGAATGGTGTTGATAACACACTGATGTTTTGGGTTTTGCTCAGCTGTGTTTATCCTGAGTCAAGGACTTCTTTTCCCTTGTCTCATGCTCTGCCAGTGAGGACATACACAAAAGAAACTGGGAGGGAGCACAGCTGGGATGGGTGGCCTGACCTCCCCAAAGGGATATTCCACACCATAGAATGTCAGGCCCAGTATGTAAAGTGGGGGAGTTACCCAGAAAGGGGGACCAATTGGGATTCAGGAACAGGGTCTGGCATCAGTAAGCGAGTTGTGAGTAATTGATTTGTGCATCACTTGTTTTTTCCTTTTTATTATCATTATTATCTACCATTATCACTGCACTTTATTTTCTATTATTAAACCATTCTTATCTAAACATAGAAGTTTTACTTCAATTCTCCTTCTCGTTGCAGTGGGGTGGGGTGAGGGTCAGAGAGGTCTTTGAGCAAGTGGCTGTGTGGTGCCTGATCTCCATCTGGGCGTAAACCAGGACACTGGGTTAACCTTCGTCATGAGCAATGCTCATCTCTGTGAGTGAGCATGCAAATACTACAAGCCTGCTTGTTTGCTTGAAAAACTGTTTCCCAAACCTCCGTTTAATTGATCAGGTTCTTCTAGCTGGAAAGAGATAGGATGAGAAAACTGCTCCTGACAGACTGTGGAGTCAATATCTCCCTTCTGAGTAGTGACTTGATGAGTAGATTCTGTGTGCCCCAGTGCCTGGAGGTCGCTGCTGCAGCCTGGGCTCCCCAGCAGTCTCTGTTCCTACATCCACCTAAATGCATTGGACCCTTTCTCAATCACTGCTTGCATCCAGGCTGAAATATAAAGAGAACCCTGAGAAATCATGGCAAAAAAAATGAAGTGTTAATACAAGATGATACACTGTTGATTTCTAAAAACCTCACAGTGGAGCACAGAACAAAATGCAATGCTAGAAGTAAAGGGACAAGAGTCCAGAGCAGAATACCAATCCCTGTCAGTAGCCTAGCCGCAGTTAAATTATTTAAATGGAGAGCAGTGAGTCAAAGTGGCCCCAATTGCTTACTGTCTTGTGCTGTTCCGACACTGCTGGAGCAGGTCCCTCACCAGGAACAAGGGCTTCCAAGGGAACCCGTGGCACACAGCATGATTCTCTTGGCAACAGAAAACACTGGCATCATCAACCCTCCAAAACATTTTCTGTTTCTGAAAAGCAGTTGAAGAGCACCTGCTGGATGCATTCTTTGTGAGGCTGTTTTAAGACCAGCAGTGAGGGCAGAGGGTCTTAATAGACACAACAGTCCACAACACAGGTACAACAGAAGAAGATCCACTGGCAATTCCTGGGCTGAATTTTGCACTTAGGAAGAGGGAGGAAGAATATAGACTCCTTCATCTGCAGTGCTTTCACTCAATGGCACAGAAATAAATCCATCTGTTAAATAGACAGACAGATAAAATGTTAAATAATTCACATGCATTAAAAATATCCTCCAGGGTATTTTGCCTATGAGGGTGAGGAGGTGTGAGCCAGGGAGGGTAGAGGAGGAGCAGCGAACTGAGGAAGTCAGCAAGATGTGGCATATTGTAGCTACTCTCTGCTTGGGAATTAGCCTTCTTTCACCCTTTCATTTAGGATGAGTGTCCTAATTTGTAGCTGAGGAAGCTTGGAAAAAGGGAGTTGAAAGCCTTTCATTAGATACATGTGACTGCAGGCATAGTGTGGGGTTTTTTTTGCACAAAAAGGGCACAGGTACTATCAGGAAAGGGCAGAGCAATGTTGGCTGTACAATACATGAGGCGTACAGAAGTGATTAACATAATGAAAATAATTAGCAATCTTTAACTGAGTGCATCCAAGGCTCTGAGAACAGCCCACCTCAGAAGCAATATAAAGCCGGAAGAGAGGATAAGGTATCGTGCTTGGCACTTGCATTATTTCTGTTCAGCAGCAAATTCTACATAGATAGAAAGGCATATTTTCCTGCTGCACTTTGCAGGGGGTTTCCGTTCCATAACACAGAGCAGGAGTCCTTCTCTGGAGCACCCATTCTCAGGGACTCTGTATGGTCAAGTGTTGCATCCTGTGAAGTA
>VZTH01003901.1:0-24245 GCA_013397815.1 Aleadryas rufinucha | reverse complement strand
AAAAAAGCGCTCCATATTTATTATAAGTTTCTGTCCAGTTTCCTCAGGTTATGGCTGAAGATATATAATTTTATCTTTGTACACTCACCTGTATGAAAAATTTCAATCAGTTTTTAGGCTGCATGAGAACATTCAGATTATTTTTGCTAATGCTTGAATTGGACCAAATTTGTGTTACATAAATTACACATTTCAAATGAATATCCAAACAGTCACTTCTGTTGCCTTTCAGTTTGGCAATTTCTAAAATTGCTCTTTGAGCTTTTCAGTGCTGAAAACCAAATTCAGTATGTTTCAGGGTTGTATGAGAGAGACCAAAATAACAGAATTTTGGCTAACATCACAGCCTACCCAGCTATATCAGGAGTTTGAACTTCTTTGAATCTGGACTCCAAATCTGAAATTCAGCTTGACTTCTAGGTTTGCACGTGTATTTTTCCCCCTCCCTTTACTTTTATCTCACAAAAATTTAATTCTTTCTTGTTGCAATGTGAAAGAATGTACTGCTATTTTTGGTTTAGCCCTTGAACCCAACTATCACAAACCTAGATTTCTTTTTGTTTCTTGGGAGGAGGAAATCAGCCCTTTACATTTCTGTGAGATCATTGTCGGTGTCAAAAACCTTTCAGACTAAGGGTCTGTAGGCAGAGGAGATGAAAGAAAACAGGCTATTGTATTAGAGTATTGTATTATATTTCTTTCAACAAGTTTTGGCAAAGTTGTCAATGTAAATTTTTACTGAAGTGAGGAAAACGGAGTTAGTTATTGTCAGAACATTTTTGTACCTGACAAGGCTGTTCCCCTCACCCTCATTGTTAGTATGATTATTTAATTACTTAATGATATTCCTTTTCCAGGTGGGAAAGTTCTTTCTCAGACTTATGTAAGAAGAAAAATATACATGCATGCATACAAATTTGCATATATGCGTGCAAATATCCTCAGGGCAGATGGCAGGAAGACAGGGGAAGGCTCCTTTTCATGGTGGCCAGTGACAGGACTAGGTGCAATGGGCACAAACTAAAACTGAAGAAATTTCATTTCAGTATGAGGAGAAACTTCTTTACTTTGAGGGTGATTGAGCACTGGATCAGGTTACTCGGAATGTCTGTAGAATGTCCTTCTCTAGAGATGTTCAAAATCCAGAAGGATGTGATTCTGTGCAACCTTCTCCAGGTGAGCTTGCTGTAGCAGCAGGGTTGGACCAGATGATCTCCAGAGGTCCCTTCCAACCCCAGCCATTCTGTGATTCTGTGATTGATTCTGTGATTCTGTGATTGATTCTGTGATTCCGTGAAAATGGGCTAGAGTCTGATGAAAGGTATTTTCTTCAGACAGGTAGGGCTGGTGGAATTAACCTTACAGGATACAAATATTCGCAAATGTTCGAAACACCTTTAAAGATAAAACCAGAGAACTAGGGAACTACATAAGCTTCCACACAAATAAGCAGCTAATCATCTGATTTAAATTACAATCTAAGCCAAGTTTTATTTCAAGCGCCTTAAAATGAATTTGTGAGCAGCCATGTGAGAGAAATCCTACTTGACAGATGATAACTTTCGAGATGGAAATGTTTGATTTTGCTAGTATGGAATTGCATGAATGGAAACAATTAATGTGGTGATCTGGTCTAGAATTTGTTATTTCTTGAAGTCCAGTTCAGCCCAAGTTGAAGTTCACTTAGCTGATAAAGCTTGTAGGGCTCTTTCAGTATTGCATTAATCTTTCCGTAGGAGTTAAAAAGGAAGTTTAGAATGAAGAGAAATCTCATGTCCCCAAAACTGGAGACAAGAGTAGTTTACCTTTTCCATACAGTGTTTTAACTTTTTGTATTGAAATGGAGACAGGGTAGGAAGTAAAGGAACCCTGGTCTTGTCTTTAAGGGAAAATATGTACTTCCATTTCTTTATAATGTCAGTCCTTATTGGGAATAAGGACACTGCAGAACTGTGTACTGTAGTTATAATGGAAATTCTACAGAATGTATTACGCACACTTTCTAAAATACCTTATCTAAAGTGTCTGAATAATACTACATCATAACTCAGAAAAAGAAAAAAAAAACAACAAAAAACCTAGGAAAAAGTTTCCACACTTGCTCTAGTTTAAAAGGGTCTAAGTGCAGACAGAACCACTCACCCTATTTATCAACTCTGTCAATAAATTACTGGGCAATAGAGGACACACACTCATCTTTCTAGCTACAAAATAATGAAGGGATTTTCATTTAATTGTGCTTAAGAGCTAAACCCAGAAGTACTTCACATCTAAATGGCAGAGTTCAAAAATTCTGATTATTGTTAATTTTGAGATTAGATGTCCAGGTTAAAGATAATAATGGGTCCTATATTTTAGTTTTTAAAAAAATTCTCTTTAGAAACAAAAGAAACAACAGCTGTCAGAAAACATTTAAAGTTCAGATCACAGAAGACACTAGGCTGGATTGCAAGTAATTTAATCAAAGGAACAAATTTTAAAATCTGTAGATAATCTCTACAGATTTTGTAAAATTATAAAAAGCTGTAGGAGACAAAAATTAAGAGATAACAGTGGGTGACCAGAAAGCTGTGATTAACTCATTAGTCATGAAAGTCAAGCACCTGTGGTTTGCAGCAGTCACGTTAATTTTTTCCCTTAATCCAAGATAAAACCTGTGCAAATATCTTTAGGAACTGTGACTGGTTTTCAGAAGTCCTAGATAAAAAGCTATTAGGAATATTTTCTGAAATGGGGCTTGTAGGTATTAAAACAGTCTCTGTTACTTGTAGAACTGCCAGAACATAGCTCTACTGAAAAGCATATTGAGCTTAGATTAAAACATTCCCCTGAAATTTACGTATTTGACAAAATTTCAGACGGGATTAAAGGCATAGAATGAGTCTTTTTAATTAAGTCCACTGTGAGCTTACTGAAGTGTTTTTCAGTTGACTGTTAATGTTTATTCATGCTAAAGTAATCAGAGTGCTCACACAAATTTGCTATGGCCTTTTTATAATTAATTTAATGACTAAATTTCTGAAATATTTTAAAATAAAAATACTTAAAACAAATCAGACAGAGCAATATTTCTGTAGAGAATGCTGTCTCTCCCTTCCCACGTGAAATTAAATAAAAGTTTAAGTAGACAGGAGGTTTGCTGGATTTTATTTGATTAAATTAGCAGTATAAATCATGCCAGACGTCCTAAAATTGGGAAGATTTAAAATTATATTTAAACACACGAGAGTAATACTTAAAATACTTGTTGCTAAATAAAAAATCTTGTTTAAATTGTACTTTAAAATTTTTAAACAGTCTTTGGACTTTTCAGTCTGCTTTAAAGGAATGAATATGCAACCATTTCCATTGTAACTTACAGCTGTTGAAAGAAGCTGCTACATATATAGGACACTTCCAGTTAAAAAATAATTTAAGCCGAGAGGATGATGATATCATGCCAGTATTTTCTTTTGGCTTACAGCTGAGTGCCAGTCTGTGATTCTTGGAACATTAGAGACAGATCTGATAGATTCTGAGGCCCAGGAGAGAGTCTGAATTTGACTGTAGTGACAAGAGCATGGTCCGATATTATGTCTCTATCCACCTTTTCCTTCAAAAAAGTCTGTGTTAGACATACGTGTTCCTTGAGAAAGGGCTTGAAGCTACCAAAGACATAGTAATACAAAAATACTGAAAACAAATGGTGCATAGCGTAGGAGAGAGAGATGGTCCTGAAATATCAAAATGTTGAAGACAAAGTGGTTTAATGCCTAAAATGGCATTCAGACCTCACTAAATAAAAAAGTAATTGAATAAATTTCATCTTGTACAAGAAAGTATTTTGCAGCACCACTAAACAGACTTCTAAATAATAGGAAACTTGTATGCCATCAGAGGAATTTAACACTAAAAATGTATAGAAGTGGTTTAATTATTGGATTGCTTTTTGTATGGCTTATTTAGTGCTTTACATTGTAAAGCTGTTTATGGGGGCTCCCATTCCCTGTAGATTGAGCTCAGAGTGTACATCAAGTGGTATGCATCTTTCTTTCACAGGCATTTATTTCAAGAATGCGTTGTAATAGCAGTACTGTTCTTTTCTAATAGCTTTGTCCCATCTCCTGCTTAAGTATTATCCCTAGGATATAATTCAGAAATTAATCCATTGCTTCTGCCACAAAGCATTAAATGAGTTATCGTATTGTTTCACCTCCCCAAATTTAAAGTAAGAGAAGATAACTGTGCTGTAAGCAGGGAATTTGTCTGAAGGAAGTGAAAAGGCTTTTTTGTAGAATTTAAAAATGAATCGATCCAATTTCAACAGACTGGTGATGAACTTCAGCCTCTACTGACAAACTATGGAGAACAGGTAATTATTATTCATGTTTTTTTCTCTTATTTCGTGTATCTTTCTTTGTATATAAGCAATTGCTCACTGAAATATTTCTGATTATTTTATGTACATGAAGAATAAAGGAGGGTTTGCCAAAAGTTTTTTGACTCATTAGTGATTTTGCAGATTTTCAAGTATTCAACATCCTCACAGATAGTCTGCCTTAGGGTTTCAACCCAGAGGGACTCAGAATGACATCCGGTGATGAAAAAAGAAGTTCCTTCTGTCCGGATGGCTTAGACAATAAATGGGGTGAAGTAAATTTCAGAACTGCAATCATTTAATATCCCTTCTATTAATGATACTGACTGGCTCCACTGCCATACTTCTTATCAAGGGCAGGCCAAGAATTAGGTATGGGTACAATTGGAATGATCAAGACCTTTATTCTGGTACCTTTCAAATCTGGTCTATATCTTTGTGTCAAAATACAGACAACACATTTTTTTCTGACTTTGGCTGGGAAGTTACCATTTACTTCTTTGGTATTTGAATGTCTGTTGACTCCTGTATTTAATAAAGATTGTAAGAACTAATTGGGTCTTACCTATATGCCTATAGCAGGACCTCATACTTAAAATTAAAATACTACTGGTGCATTCCTGAGGAAGAGTAAACATATCATTACCATTTGTTTTGTTTTATGGATTAATCTATGGCTTGACATTATTAACTTTTTAGGCTTGAAATTGCTGATATTGTGGGTATGTGTTATAGATTTATGTATATTTGTATTTAAAAAGATATATTTATTATAATGTGTATTTATGTACAATATACCTTAATAATTAACTCTTCAATTGGAAAGACTTAGATTAAATATGGTATCTTCCCATTAAACTCTTCTACCATAACAAATATATTTTGGGATTGTATTCCGAACTGGGTTTGATTCAAACTTGCCAGTCAATCATAATACAAGTAAGAGACTACTGTAAATTTAAAGATATGTAAGAAGTTTTCTCCAGAATTCGAATTGAACTTTAAATGTGACTTTATTTTGCAAGTGACTGCTCAATATTTATTACATTAAAATGCATAAATACTTTCATACTTTGTATATTGAGAACATTCTGTGTAATGAGAATCCCGGATTAAACAAACTGTCTTACAGGAATTAAAATATGGGCTGTTAATCAGCTGTGGTTTCATTGTACTCTTCGCACTTACTCCGGCCTGGACAAGGCAATTAAAATGGTTGAACAACAGAAATTGCAGAATGGCTTTATGTCCCTGTTTACTCCTGCTGTTTTTCCTGTATCAGTAATGCTCCAAGGGATGAAAAGAAATCTGTTCTGTTCCTTTCTGGCACTATTTCCACATGCTTTATGGTGTGGGGATCAAATATGCCATTCTCCATGCTAAAGTTTGTAATTAGATTTTTAAAGAGTATCCACATTTCAGCACAAATTTCTTTCTGACAGACTCGTGTAAGATTAGCTTAGAGGTCTGAATAGCTGTCCCACAAAGTTGCAATGTTTCCTCCTGATAGTGACGGAAACTGGTCATTTTTCTTTTCGTTGGTACAGGAGTGTTTTTGTCAAGAGTCAATTTTTTGACCAATTTATTTTCAAATGCCAAATCTTATTTCTCTTTTTTCCACTAACATTACCTTTCAAGCATTCTCATTCTGGTCTGGTGTTGTAGTGCTTTCTCGCCTGAATACTGCTAGGGCCTTGATATTGTGAGGTCTCTTTACTTTTTGCTATTACCATTGACTTATGTACTTACAAACATTAATTAGTGTAACTTCTTGATAATTTTATAAAGTGGCATCTTTTGCCCTTGGATTTCAAGGACATTTGTTTAGTCATGGCCAAGTTTGAGCCAGGTGTGTCATGGAAATATAGTAGATTATTTGAAGTTTTATAAAAACGTCTCTCAGTATTGCAGCATTTAAATCTTCTAGACTGATTATCTAGAATATCTAGAAATGACTCTTCTAGAATAGCACTCAAGTATTTTGCTGATGTGATCATTCTGACTATGGGGCCAAAAAGAAACAGAAATAATACAGCATATAGCAGTATAGCAGCTTTTCATATCCTGTACGCACATCCACCCCATTTGGTTTTCTGTTTAGCCTAACAAATCTCTGTCTGTGGGGTGGCATTAGTAATATTGGTTGCTAGAAATTGTGTAACACGCTCCTTCTGGCACAGCTCTTTTTATCTGCTGCTATGGCTTGCCTTCAGTTTCTTTTCCCTCTGACAGAGACTTAAAATGTGCTTTTCAGTTCAAATGTGAGTTTACTGAATAGGGTTTTTTTTCTTTTTCTCTTTATTTTCTGTATTGATTTCTATTTCACTGATCTTCCAGAGTTTGTTTGTTTGGGTTTTTTTCTTTTATTGTCAGCACAAGAATTGTGGCCTAGTGGTATAGGCTTCTTCATGTACGCTAGATTTTTAAAAAAATTCACAGGTTTTACTTTTTAATATTTTTTAATTTTTTCCCCCAAATACTGGGTGAGACCCATGCCTCTCTGTGCAAATTTTGTAGGTCATTTGTGAAAAAGCTTCTTGAGACACCAAGCATATTTCTATGTCTCATCCTCAACCCTTATAAGCTTCAGCTGAAGCTTACCTGCTGTTCTTTCCACTAATCAGTCATACTATAGTTTACATTCTTTGCCTTTAAAATCAGGTGGCTATTTTTTTCCTTGTCACTATGTTATTTTGTTTGTTCAAAGCACTATGTGACTGGTGTACACTGCTAACAGTCTATTTTAACATCTGGCTGTGACCTACATCTGTTGAAACAGATTTTCACTCAGAGCAGTGAATTTCCACAAAGTGTGCCATGGTGAGGTCTCTTTACCCTACATGCTTATTATCACCAATGCCTGAGTAGACCTTTTTTTAGGCTTGAAATACTTCTAATTAGCATGTTTCAGATTACTCTCATTGATGTCAAGTAGGTAAGTGTTTCCTTCCACCATATTTTGTGAAAAGTCATGTATTTCTCTTACAGCCCAATGACAAGTATTAGACTAATTTATTTCTATTAGTCCTGGATTTTTTTGGGAAGTCAACTTACATGAAACTTTGATATGAAATGAGAGTCCAAAAATATTCTCTGCAAAACAACCATTTTAAATTTTTTTTTTTTCTCTAGCTGCTATTTCTAAGAGGTGAAGTAGTCCTGCTGCTACCTTACTGGGCTTGAAATGGGAAGTTGTATTAAAAAAGAGGTACTCATAGCGGGCTGCATTTATCGACACAGAAAATGTGTTTTCTGCATTAGAGAGAATAAATATTTGATAGGTGACAGAGGACTAAGAAAAAGAAGGTGATTGAGATAGGAATAGGAGCCTGAACTGTGCTTTTTCAGTATATGTTTTTAGTATGGAGTTATTTGAGGGCCAAGTTTTGGCTTAAAACGCTTCTGTAGAAGTCAGTAGATGAATTTAGCTTGCTGCACTCTAAGTATGATAGCAATAACAAATGTTTTTTAATCTACAATGTTCAAACTTTTTGAAGTTTATCTTTTTTGTCCTTTATATAAAAAAATAAGATTATATTATTTCTGTTGAAAGGAAAGTATGCTAAAAAATGAGAGAGACCCTTGTTTCTATCATGCAACATGCCCTCTTTAAATCGGTTTCCCAAAGACAACGATTTCCCTTTCTGAAAATAATGAAGAGGAACTGACATGCTTTCTAGTTTCCAGCTCAGTCAGGAAAAGGTCACATTCCTTTCTATTTCTGCAAAAATTATTTTATAATTTCTTTTTAATCTGAATTGAAAATGAATTGATACTTAGGTGCAGTTCAATCAGTGTTAAGAGGGTAGTGTTAATAACTTTGATGTATGTTATTGGATTACAGAATGTAGTAACTTTTTCTTTAGCCATTCAAAAGATTTTCCCTCTCATAGTTCAGAATGTTTTCCATCAGAATTTTACAGATATTGAGGTCCTGGGTCAGCTACTTAGAGTATTTAGCTGAAAGAGGAGAATTTCTGATGACCTCTCATCATTAAATGCATTTTAAAAAGCCTGTTCAAAAACTCTCCAGTTATTTCCTTTAATTACACTGATTTTTATTTTTTCTTTCTTAGTTTTCACTCTTAATACATGATTCAGTCTGCTCCACTCTTGAATATTTCTGGGATGTTTGAGAAATGATGTGTCTACTTTCACAAGAACAGACAGATGCACTAGAAGAAAAGCAATACTAAGTTTATAAGAAAACCCTTTCTACTCCTGCAGCAGTATCAGTCAGAGGATTTGCTTGAAGAGAACAAACTAAATAGAGCAAATGAGAGTGTAAAGACTAAAAAAAAAAAAAATTTAAAAAAATCACTTATGTTAATAAAAATAGCATCTGCAATTCCACTTACTAGAGTAAAATGAGAATGACTAATTCTTATGCTTTGGGGCATAAACTGATCAGTTTAAGTTGAACGAAATTTCCTCTGGTTTTTATTGGTGTGAGTTTAAAAATTACTTACATTATTGGAAATTTTTATACCGGTGTACATACTTAGTAGCATGGTGTCTGTGCAAACGAGCATAGATCATGTGAAAGTATTCACATTATTAAAAAAATATACTTTATATTTAAGTAGTCTTGATACTTACATAATTAAGATACATACA
Organism: Aleadryas rufinucha; assembly: GCA_013397815.1. NCBI lineage: Eukaryota > Metazoa > Chordata > Aves > Passeriformes > Aleadryas > Aleadryas rufinucha. Next base: position 15,271 of record VZTH01003901.1, on the reverse strand, counting down.
GTTTTGAAACATGATTTAATTACTACATCAATGGGCAAGGAATGTTTAGAAATGTCATTTATCTGGAATTCTGTAAAGCCTTTCACACTGTTCACCACAACATCCTGTTCTCTAAATTGGAGAGATAATGATTTGATGGTACTGTTAGATGGATAAGAAACTGGTTGGGTATGCATGTCCACAGAAAGGTAGTCAATGTCACAGAGTCCCAACAGACATCAGTGATGGGGGTGTCCCTGCTCTTTAATATCTCCATCAGTGACATAGACAAAGAAATCAAGTGCACTCTGAGCGAATTTTCAGGCGGCACTAAGCTGAGTGGTGCTGTTGACACACCTGAGGGATCAGATGCCATCCAGAGGGACCTGGACAAGCTGGAGAATAGGCCTGTGTGAATCTCATGAGGTTTAACAAAATACCAAGTACAGGGTGCTGCACCTGGGTCAGAGCAACCCCCAGTATCAGCACAGGCTGGGAGATGAAGAGATTGAGAGCAGACCTGCCAAGAAGGACTTGGGAGTGCTGGTGGGTGAGAGGCTGGACATGACCCAGCCATGAGCACTCACAGCCCAGAAAGCCAAAAGTGTCCTGGGCTGCATCCAAAGCAACGTGGGCAGCAGGGGAGGGAGGGGATTCTGCCCCTCTGCTCTGCTCGGGTGAGAGACCCCACCTGGAACACTGCATCCAGCTCTGGGGTCCTCTGCACAGGAAGGACATAGACTTTTTGGAGTGAGTCGAGAGGAGGCCATCAAGTTGATCAGAGTGATGGAACACCTCTCTTATGAGGAAGGGCTGAGAGAGTTGGGTTTGTTCGGCTTGGAGAGGAGAAGGCTTCTCTGACCAAATAGTGACCTGAAGTGACCCTACAAGAAATATGTAAAGAGACTATTTACAAGGACATGCAGTGACAGGACTTGCTGTCCTTGATGTCTCTTTATATTTAATAAAGGGTTTGATTCTAACGACTTTCATAATGTGATCCCTGGCTGCTCAATTTCTTTCTTTTCGTGCCAGACTATGTGTTCTTCTTGTGTTTGTTTGTCCAGGAGCTCCTTTTTCATTCACTCATGTCACCTGGCATTTTTGCCTGACATCCTCTTTGTTGGGATTCATTACTTTGAGCTTGAAGGATGTGATATGTGTGCATTAACCAGCTTTCTTGGTTCCCTCTGCATTCTTTGGCTTTATCTCATGGTAGTCTTCAAAAAGTCTGCTTTCTTGATGTCCAGGATAGTGAGATCTAAGCTCACATAAGAAGGGTTTAAAGCTAGAAATGATGGTGAGAGAAAAAATGACCAAAAGTCAAGTGAGGAAGCGATATATTGTCTTAAGCATGCAAAGGATGTAGGCTGATATGAACATTCACAATCAGCAAAAGAAAGTTGAAGTGGGGTCATCCCACATTCTGTATGCATATGACAGTGTGTACAAGACAAAATTGTTGGGAAAACCTTCATATCTTTTCTAGGAGATGGACACAACTGAGTGCCTGTACACTGATGCATGCAGCATGAGGAAGAAACAGGAGAAATTAGAGGTTTCTGCGCTATTGCAGGGCTATGACTTCACTGAACTCACAGGCATGTGGTGGGATAGCTTATAATTGAAGTGCTGCAAGAGATGTAAGCAGGTCCTTTACAGACTGGATAGGAGGGTAGGAAGGTAGGAAGAGTTGCCTTTTGTGTGAGAGAAGTGGGAATGCATGAAGCTCTGCCTTGGAATTCATGATGAGTTAACTGAGATCTTATCAGTCAGGATTAATAGGCTGACCAACAGGAATAATTTTTGTTACAGACTGCCTGGTCAGGGAGAACAATTAGATAAGACCATTTGCAGACTACTAGAGTTAGCTTCACATTCAGAGGACTTGCATCTCATGGAGAACTTCAAGAACAACAATATCTGCTAGAAGTGCAACACAAAAGGACACATCACCAAGGTTTTTGGAATGCATTTATAAAAAGCTTCCAGACATATGGCTGAGAACCTGATGAGCAGTGATGTTCTGCCCGACCTGTTTTTGACAAGTAAGGAAGAATCTGTGCATGTGAAATTCAGGGGAAGTCTTAGCTGTGGTGACCATGAGGTTATGGTGTTCCTGAGAGCAGTGAACAAAGGAGAGCCATAACCCTGAACTTCAGGAGAGCAGATTTTAGCCTGTTTAGGAATCTTCTTCAAATAAACCTGTGGGATATGTATCTGGAGAGAAGAGCTCTCTAGAATAATTCGTTGACTTTCAAGAATCACGTTTTTCAAGCTCCAGAACAGTTGAACCCAATGAACACAAAATGTAGCAAAAAGAAGAACGAGAAGATAGTGACAAAACTCAGAAGCAAAAAGTAAGTATACAAGAGGAGGAAAAGGAGAAAAATGTCCTGGGAAGAATATCGACAAGCAGCTTGAACATACTGAGACATGGTTAGGAAAGTAAAACTCACCTGGAAACAGATCTGCCAAGAGATGTGAAGGGAAACAAAAAGTTTCCAAAAGTTTATCGGCAGCAAAAAGAAGACTATGGAAAATGTTGGTCTGCTGCTGAATAGGGCAGGGGATCTCATGACAAAGGACACAGAAAAAGCTGAAATAATTAATGCCTACTTGACTTCTGTCTGCTGTCAAGAGCAGCAATTAGTAATCCCAGGAGTGTATGGAGTGTGTGAGACTCAGCCTCAGTCTCAGTATAGGACGATCAGGTTAGGGAACATTTAAATAAACAAAATATGCACAAGTCCATGGGACCTGACAACGTGTGCCCATGAAAGTCACTTCTGTCTTTGAGACAGAAGTGGGATCCAGGGAACTACAAATCAGTCAGCCTCACCTTGATCCCTTGGAAGGTAATGGTGGAAGACCTCCTGGAAACCATTTCAAAACACATGAAGGACAAGAAATTGATCAGAAGTAGTCATCATGGATTTATGTTTAACCAAACTGATAACCTTCTATGTTAAGATAACTGGCTTGATAGCTGAGAGGAGAGCAGTGGATGTTGGTTATGCTGACTTCAACAAGGTTTTCAACACTGTCTCCCATAATACCTTCACAGACAGGCTGAGAAGTACAGGCCATAAGTGCACAGGGAGTTGAATTAAAAACTAGCTGAATTGCTGGGCTGAAAGAGTTGTGGTCAGTGGTATGAATTCCAAATGAGAACTAGTCACTAGTGGTGTACTCCAGGGTTCAATATCAGGATCAATACAGTTTAATATCTTCATTAACAACCTGGATTCTGATACAAAGGGCATTCAGCAAGTTTACAGATGATGAAGAGCAGGGAAGAGTGTTTCTTGTGCCAGATGGGTGTGCTACTTGTTAGAGGGACTTTGACAGTCTGGAGAAGTCAGTAGACAGGAACATCATGAAATTCATAAAGGTACAGAAAAAACTCATGGGAATAAGACCATGCACCAGTACATGCTGGGGGCCCACAAGATGGAAAGCAGCCTGGCAGAAAACACCATGGGAACCCGCTGAACAAGAAGATCATAAGCAATGTGTCAGAAAGAGATTGACAATATCCTGAGCTGAAGGGTAGTGACACTTCCTCTCAGCACTCGTGAGACCACATGTGGGTGCTGCTTCCAGATCTGGGTTCTGCAGTGCAAGAGATACGTGGCTTTGGTGGACTGAGTCTAGTGAAGGTTGCAGATACTGGAACACCAGTCATACAAGGACAGACTGAAAGAGCTGGGGCTATTTAGCCTAAAGAAGGGAAGAGAAGAGAGATTACTTAGGCTTTATCTTATCAGTGTGTATAAATACCTGATGGCAGAGGATATAGAAGACAAAGCCAGACTCTCAGCAGCTGCCTGGGACAGGATAAGAGGAAAAAATTCCACAATAAAACTGACTATGCAGTGGAACAGGTTTCCCAGTGATTTTGTGTAGTTTGCTCTGAAAGATGTTAAAAATAAACTAGAGAAAGTCCTGAATAGCCTGACCTAAGTGTAAAGTTAGCCCCTATTATGATGAGGTGTTGACCATTCAGGTGTCTCTCCCAGTTTCCATTAGTCTGTAACGGTGATTGTTCAAATCAATAGGGACTGTCTTAGTCCTCTCACATTAAAAAAATCAGTTCTCTATAGGGAGAGCTAAAATGTTGGAAATAGCAAGACTAAACTAAAAGTACCAGAAATTCTTCATACATTTGAGACCCGATTCCTCCTGAACACATCAGAAATGCGCTGAAGTAGATGGAGTGCTTATATGTTGATGTAAAGTGTATACGTAGGTGGATAAGTGGATGTGTGGAAAAAAAAAGTAAAATTAATAAAGTCTGAGTCCATCATTACTTTATCTGTATAGTGTATTCCACTAACTCTTCTATTTGTGTGTTTTCTTTGGACTGCAAATTCCTCTGTCTGTTTTTAAAGCCTGAGTCCCGAATGGACCTTTTGTGATCCAATTGCATGTGATCTACTCTTAGAGACTATGTAAAGTGCCTTAACCAGCACAGTTTTCAAATCAGTAAAACTTCAGAGCCTGAGTCTCTGAGGTACTCTTGGAGACACTGTCAAAACACATGCTATCCCTCATGTTTAGGAAGAATACATGATATCCCTCATGTTTAGGAAGAAATTAAGGTAGGAGTTAAGGGGTTACCACCCTCTAATTCTTCCGTAAATCACAGTACCTCCAAAGTACAAGGAAATAATCAGATTGTTTCTGACCCAAGACTCCTGACTGCTGCACACTTTATTGTTGCCTTTTTTATTGTGTTAGTACAGTACTGAGGACAGTACAGCCAAGTTAAAAAAATTTTAAGAGTGAACCTCAAAAACCCCCAAAAAATCTTTAGCAAGAAAATTCCAATATTATTAAAAGACCAATATTTAAGTCAGTTGTACAATGGGTGGTTGGTTTTATGTCTTTGTATTATTATGCTTTTATCCCAGATTTTAATCTGTTTTCCGTGTGCCTCTGCTGGAACACATGGCACCTGAAATATACATCTGTGTCTGTGACAACTTGTGGTCACCTTAGTGTCTCTGGCAGATTTTCGGAGACCTCTGTCATGCAGTACTTGTAGATTTCTGAAATAGTAGTTTTCAGCTAGCTTTATAACTTCTTTTGTGTCTGCAAGGCAGTGCAAAGAGGTGAGGATCATGAGCATCCAGGCCCTTGTGTTGGGTTTCTTCATATTTCTGTAACTAGTGTAAAGTTGCCAACAGTGAAGAGTAATATAAAAGAAGAAGTCTCGAAGCTGCACAGAAAAGAAGCTGATTAGGGAAATGAACCCAGCAATTAAGGCCAGGAAGAAATACAAATGCCAGACAGAACACAGGGGGCAAAATAGAATGAGCTTTAAAGAGAACTGAGGACGAAGAGAGGTCAGGGGAAATAAGAAAAAAAACCTAGACAGTTGCTGAGGAGCAGAATTAGAGAAAAGAGCACTTTTAAGTAGATTTAAAACTTGGGATTCAAAATGCATTTCTAGAAATATAAGAAAAGAGACATTTTGGAAGGTGCAATAGAAACAGTTCCAAAACAGTCTGAATTCTTAAGTGTTATTAATTAGGCTATTATTTAAAAAAAATATCTGCCATATTTACCAGCAGAGCCAGAGCAGTTTTAAATATAAATCTTAGTTTGGTTGTGTAGCCACTGTTGTACACCAAGTGTACAGCCATATTTCACACGTGGGAGAGGATCTTTTTCAAATATCAGGGATCACGATGATGTACTCATGGCTACAGAGGAGTCTTACAGCAATTCCATACAATTTTGATAGTTGAACTCTGCTTTCTGAAATACAGTGTGAACTTTCAGACTGAGATTCTCTACAAAATTAGTACTTTCTTCTTTCTTGTAACATACTATGAGGAATTTGAAATTTTGTATTGGGACAGAATCTTCATCTTTATAATCTTTAAAATCACCTAATGCTTCTGAAACCTTTATAGTCTGGTTGGTCTGAATTATGAAAGATAGCACCAACCCAGAGAAAATTAGACTATGTCTTAATTACTCATGAATTTAAAACTGCACGTTTTAGAATCTTTCTCTCTTTTCTCAGAGTCACTGGGTACTATGAAAACAAAAGAACAGAAAGTTTTGGAATTGGTTGCCAAAGGAAGGGGAAGGAGGAGGATGTTGAGTGTGGCAAAGTCTCAAAAGTTTCAGAGGTTGAGTGGTGCTGCATGGCAGATCATGCTGATCTGTCTAAGCAGCTTTGTTGAGAGAGTGTAGTTAGCTCTTCTTTTCCTGATGTCACTATGTAAGGGTAATTAGACTTCATTCCTTCACACTGTCATGGGTGTTCTGAATTTCATAGGTTATAACTTGTGAACATTTAAACCTGCAGTATGAGTGAGTTACTGATATATGTGTACGCTTATGAAGAACAGATAGTATTATACTTTTCTTGTTGTATTATATGCTTTAGTGGAAAAAAAACAAGACTGAAATGCAAAGAGGAATGATATAGACTAAATCAAAGATGTGTTATATACAATAATCAGATACATTGGCTATATTTATTTTTTTCCCCTTCCAAATGCTTCCTTTTATATTTTGTATAGTACCTTGTGAGCATACACATTTAAACCAAACAGAATAATGCTACTGATACTGGACAATTTTCTCTTTTATTCCTGCAATATTTCAAAGACAGAAAAAAATCAATAAACCTTCATTGGCATACATAGTCCAACAAGTGCTGGTTCTTTGAAAATCAGTAAACTTGATCTATGGAAACATTGCTCTCCTGTGGAGAAGGAGAGACATTAGTTAGGCATAGCACTGTTCAGCAGGGCCAATACCAATGAAGCGTCTATGACATAATTTTGGCATATGCAGTAGATTCATAAGACTTAAGCATGGTTACATCAAGCAGCGAAAGGAAGCTGCTGCAAGGAGAGTTATGGAGTGAGACAGGCAGCTAATGGACAGTAACAAAGCCCTACACTCAAGCATTTCTTTGACATCATTCTACCAGCTCAGAGAAGACAGCTGCATTCAGCTCTGCTGATTTGCTCATCCCTTCTTCCTTCTTTCTATCTTACTGCTAGATGCTTTTTAGACTGTGGCTGCAAACTTTAGGCAAACAGCGGGTGTGCTTGGTACTTCTCTTGCCAAGAAAGGTCTTGGAAAACCTAAGCTGAAATATTTGAGGCTTCTCATGGTGTAATGCCTGAATCCAGATATTAATTGACATCATCCTTGAAGAAAAATACTGCAGCTGACTGCTCAGGGTTATTTTTAACTTTTGGTTTATGTTGGTTTTACTGCTAAATTCCCCTTCCTTTGTTACTTTCCTTTTTTTTTTTTATTTTTTTATTCTTAATTGACTGGCTAGGGACCAATTCAGAATGGTCTGGCAATTTCTGCCAGCTTAGAGAAGCCTTTAAAAGCTCTTCATGACAAGAGTAAAGTTAACAATCCAGCACTACATGTATTACTCTTTGTAACTGCATGTTGTATTTATACAGACTAGAGAACTGTCACACTGCTTGGGGCAATAAATCAGCAGCTATTGAAAAAAGCTGCCAAGTTCATGGCAGGAAGTATAAATTATTCAAGTCTCTTCAACAGCAGTTTAAAATGAGAATGTCCAGATAGCCAAGAGATCAATCACCATGCTAAAATACTGCCTTGGTCTGCCAAAGGAAATTAGGTGAAAGAAAGTCCTATGGATCTGTAAAAATGACTTTGTCATAGGCAATACCAGAAAAAAGTGTGTTCATGAAAAAAACAACCCCAAACAACACATGCAGGGTGCCTTTTTAATAGAATCTATCACTTTATCACCTTGTCTTTCTATATCCAACAGAGAAAATTAGGTCAGAGTAACATTTAGTGTTTAGATATTGACTGCAATAATTTTTGCTCAATGCCAAGTGAATATCAAAAAGAGCAATCATTTGGAAAGGTACTACCTGTGTCAGTTATAGCTTCAAAACATCTTGCACCAGTTCTATTTCTTACAGTGTTCACTGCATGGAAAATATATTACTTTCAACCTTAGGAAAATACTGTGAAACAGTCTGTTAACTTTTCTTTCCCTCAAGAAAAACATCTTTTAATTGGAGGGGTTTTACACTTTTAGAAAGAAAATAGGACAAACAAGAGAGGGAAAATACGAATGACCAGCTCACTGGATGCTTCTCACACTTTCTTAATGAGTCGAATAGACTTGATATTCAGAAATTTTTATCAATGCTTCAACAGCAGATAATAGAATGCAAATAAGCCCCATTTGTTTTATCTCAGGCCTTGAAAAACATGAAAAGGAACAGGATAAGATCAGATGGAGTAAGATCAGCTGGAGCCATTTACTCAGTCTTAAATTTCTTACAGAAGTTTTAAATATAATTCAGAAACTAACCCATGTCAACAACTGGCAAATATTTTGACCAATTACAAATTAAAGACTAGAAATAAAGAATTCAAGCTGGCTTCTCCTCTGTCTTGTAAAAGAATATTTGATGAGAATACAAACACTTCCAGTAGGCAGGGTGTGTATGACGGATTTTGTACAATTGTCAATGATGTTATAGTTCATATTGAATTCTTTATGAATTTCCTTCACACAATAAATTCACCTGAGCAAGGCTGTTTGATTACAAATAATCCTGGTCTTGGAAATACCTTTTTTCTATGGAGTAAAATTGGAAAGCGTACAGTTAGCTTTTAAAATTTATTATCAGTATGACAGTCTTCTTTTCATAGGTAGGTTAAGACGCAAAGTTACAGGAAAGAGAAGAAATAGTATAATAACTTGAAGTTATATAAGTGTATATCTGAAGGTTCTGTGATATATTCATGAGAAAATTCTGTGCACATTGCATGTTATGCTGTTTCATTTCCATCATACCAAGAAGAGGTAGTGGGAAAGGATAGCTGTGTGTAAGGAGAACATACTTTGACAAGTGAAAATTCCACCACATGGGGCAGAGATTATTTACTCAATATATGTCAAACATCTTTGCACACTGACTTACATCAAAGAAGCGTAGTACTGAATGCAGGTGGTGTAAAGTGAATACAAAGTGATTTAGAAAAGCAGCTAAGGATCATGTTACAAACTCTGAGAAAGGACAACAACCTGAGCAGGTGACATAGCCAGAGGCAAGTGCAAGATTGTTATGAATGATGCTTCTGAAGTGTGCCAAAATGCCAGATGTATTTTCTGAATCTGAATCTTACATATCTTGGCATCCACATGACTATCTGATCAACCACAGAAATGGTGGAAGAGAAAGGGCCACAAATATGTTTCCACAAGTGATGGAAGAGAAAGGACCCTATGTTCAGAACAAATAGTATGTTATGTTTCCTTAAGGCTTTCCATCTGATCGAAAAAACCCATTTTGAATTTATGAAGCCCATGAATTAAGACTTGATGTGTTTCACAGAGCAGAAAAGGGAGAAAATAGAAAGGCAAATGGAGGCAAAGTACAAGAGCTGGCACAGAGGCAACTGAATTCAACCTGCATTGCTCAGCATCTCTAAACAAGATTATTCTTCAGGATGCCTGAATAAGGGAGTTGCATCTCAAAATTATAAGAATCAAACTTAATAATTTAGCCCAGGTCATAAGCTGGGCTATCTCATGTATATTAATTAAAGAGTTGTTATATATTTTGAAGCTACAAAGAAAAAATTGATGTTTATTTTCTTTATGACTGGGCATTTAGCATGACCTTATATACAGTTTAATGAAATGTAAACTGGATTGTTTTCCTTAGGAAGGTGGTGTAACTATAATATTTGATTTAAAATAAAGTGATAAGTTCAAGGGAAAAAATAATTGCCTTCCATTTATTGTTAAACTTTCAATAGTTAGACTTCTAGAAATTTAATGTCCAATCTAGGGCTTTAATTTTCTTAATGACTTTTGGGATGAAGATGTAGACTTGGAGATTATATCCAAGTTAATACACTCTTATTTGTCTTCTGGTTGCGTTAGTGGTCCTTGAAGGTAAGGAAGATAAATGACCAAAGTTAATATTTTAATGGTTCATTTATAAGTAAGGAGTGAAAGTCAGTCGGAAAAAAGTGATACATAATCCCTATTAATACTGAATGTGCATTTCTTCTAGAAAAGCCAGTGGCTTGCAGCTCAGAATAAGGAAGACAGAGTAACATAACAATACTGAAAATTCAGTATTGAATGAAAATTCTGAATTGAATGTGAATAACAGTGAAGAACATGAGTCTTTTACAACTTCTTGAAAATGTTATAGGCAAAATAAAACTCACAAGGTGTCTAATACCCTGTTAAGAGTGATTTTACTTCCTTCAGTAATTTACGTGAATGCAGGGTCAAACATGATATTAATCATACATCACATGACTGAGTGAGCCATGAAGCATTCCAGCTGCCTGTCAAATCATTGTTATTTTCTGCAATGTGCATAAGATGAGTATAATTATAAACATACATCAAAAAGTGTTGAAAATTAGAAGAGATAGTGTTGAGGGGAAACAGTTCATTCTCAGACAGGAAAATCTTTAGACTAACAATTAAGTACAGGAAAGGCTTTGATTACCAGGAACACAGCTCATCCCAGTATATCTGAAAGAAACATCATGTTTGCATGGTGTATTTAGTAGAAGTCAGAGGTAAAGTAACAGACGCTCGTGACAACTGAAGAAAATTATGTGTATCCAGTATGAAATTTGCCATATCTTTTCTTGTATTTTCCTACACAATACTTGTGACAGTTTTGCAGAAGCAAGCCCAATGTCAAGAGTGGTAAGCCACAGCAGCAGTCTCATGTAGAGACCACCTCATGTGAATACATTTTATCTTCAGAAACCTAGCCTGTCTAGATGACCATCAGGAGTAGAGAAACTGTATTCTAAACATAGGTAACCGAGGGGAGACTCAGTGAAAGCTGTAGTTAACTAACCGTTCAGGGTTAGTTTTCTATAGCTTTCATATGCACAGTATAAGTACTAACCGCAACTGTATCTAGAAAATAGGAAAGAGACACCTGGCAGGGCAAAGGAGATTAATGATGCTTGGAAGTGAGACAGGATGAGCTAGGATTTTTCAGATCTGTCTCTTCCTTCTTCTCTATTACAGACAGAATAATAAAAATGTGTCTCTGAGCCAGACTTGCACCAAGTAGGATGGCATCTCTTTTCTTGGGCTTGTTAGCACTGCTGTCCTCTTTGAATAATTTATTCCTAAGAAAGTTGTTTAAATTATATTTTCGTCTTTCATCCTACTTGTCTATGAGCTTTTGTTTATTGTTCTGTGCATGCACATACATCCAGTCCTGATTACAGTACAAGTTTTGACAGATGTCTTTATTACCCAGCGGTAGAGGACTTTTCCCGCAGGCATTGCTTTCTGAATGACTTTATTTGACATAACTGGTGTGTATTGTTGAATTCCTTTTGAAATGTTCTCTTGTGGGATTTCATGCTGTCATGCATCAAGAATTGTATAGTCCTTTTATTTAAAAATCAATAAAATAAAAGTTTAAACAAAGAGAAACTACTGATAACAAATACCTAGTTTAATCAAAAGAAATGTTAAGTTCATTTACCCTGCAATACAGAAGTGTTGTACGTAAGGAAGAGCCCCGAGGTTTTCATTAAAGCAGAGTAAAGTTCTTATTTCCAAGTGTCAGGTTTTCTTATGAAAGACTTTTTTTTAAATTGCAAATATTGCTCATAGCAAACTTTTAAAGAAAGATTGACAATTTAAAGGGAAATAGCTTTTTGTGAAGCTTTTGTGATTCCTCTTGTTATGGTTAAACCAGTTTGATTCCTCAAAAAACTTTGTGTTTTGTTTTGGTAGATATTATATTATTCACATTATCAAAAATTACCCTCAAATCTATCCTTGATCAAAATCAGAGAGGATGTGACATGTTAAAATAGAATCTATTTTGAAACTGATACATTAGAGACAGACAAAAAAGAATCTATTGAAGAAATTAAAAAAAAACTCCTCTGTTGTTGGAAGGCATCTGTAATGCATAAATATGTATAAAAGTGTCCTGAAACATTTCTTAATAAATTTAAACAGAATTAAGATAATAGATCGTAATTTACTTATGTATCTTTATGACTGGAAATCAAACTTCCAGATTTAGTGATACTGCATTCTATTACTGAACTGTCGAAAAATCAAAACTTTGTAGATTGGATCATGTTGATCTTTCTGGCTGGTCAAATCTGGTAAGATGGCTTCCCCTCAATGAATGAAGAACTATATGAAGATCTATAAGATTTTAGGTGGTGGCAACAATTTTCTGATTTCCTATCTAGGCATCCTGTAGAAGGTGATTACACAAAACTAGATGACAGCCTGTGGCAGCTGGATCCTACTTTCTGCAAATGACCTAGATAGGGTGGATGTGGAGGTGTTTGACTTGCATTGATGTCTCATTGAATTCGTTTTGTGGTGATGATTTTCATGGTCAATAGACTTCAAATTTGAAATAAGATATTCTATGACATCTGAATGCACCTGGTATTCCTTCCTCTGTGACCATAATGTTTTAGTACATCAGCATTATCAATCAAGTAACAATCCTTGAATGTAAAGTCCATGCTCATAACAATCAATGTAAGTAATAGCTACTGTCCTACTGTGTTGTTGTTTAACACAGCATAGTGATTGCCATGTGAAAACACACCAGGACCTTGATCTTTCAATCCCTCAGCAGGTTTTGATCTGACTAAGCACTGCTGTTTCTGATTTTGATTTCTGGTCCAAGCCTGCCACGTTTTTTAGATGAATACATGCTGAGGAAGAGTCAATTCTAAAACAGTTCCCCCTGAGCCTCAAGACTATCATAAAAAACAACAAGAAAAACACTTCAAACAACCCCCAACCTATTGCCCATTGATGTTGTTGCCTAATGCTTAATCTTAGTATCTTTGTTTTTGAAAGCAGATGTAAACCAGGGTTCAGTTGTACTTTATTAAGGTAGCTTTGCTCAATGCAGTCTCCCACTCAGATTACAGTTCTGCTAAATGTGTCCTCTCTTTATGCGTTTCTATCAGTTTTCTACCGGTTAAGAAAGTGTTTTCACTTTAGTGACTATATGCCTTGCATGAGGAGAGATGTAGAGTTCAAAGAAGTTTAATAGTGGTGTGTTAGAATAAATAGTGCTATGACAATTAACAGGTCAAGGATTTGATTTTAGAAAAGGCTTTTGGTTAGGAGTGATACTAAACTTAAGCCTCTGGACATTTTTAATTTTAACTATATAGATCTCCATTTATTAGTTGCCATTTTTTTCCTTTAATTTTCCACTTGAACAGGATTATTACACACACAGCATATGGGGCAGGCCTTCACAATCTTCAGTTTAGAAGGACAGATTTCCCTGTTGAAATTTAATAGGTACCATGCTATGATATGAACACATTTTTTTAATATACCAGAAATTACAAAAAGAAATTCAGAAGATTAGAAAAAATGCATGCTGTGCATGTGCTCCTGTCCTGACTAACTGGTAGAGGACACATTACTGAAAATTTGTTCATTTGATGCTTTGCTTAAGCACCTGCATACCTTTCTTTGTGGTTAAGGTAACTACACATTATGTGAATATGAGCTTTTTTAAATGATGCAGTGAATATGCACAAGTATAGTTTATAGAAGTTCTATGGCTTTTAGTAGCAGTATTTTCTTTCAATATTCATATTACTTATGGGTTTTCTCATCTCTTTATTTACCTGATGCTAACAAAGCTAGCCCAAATTCTTTACGGCATTCATTTTGAATAAAATATTATTTTTTTTTCTGATTGGTAGGGCTCTGAATGTAGATGCATATATGATTTGAATGAAGTTTTCTTCAAATTTCAAATGACTCTGTCATTACACATTATAGATGTATCTCTGGATATATGTGTATATATTTTTTCCAAAGGAATGGTATTAGTTTAATCATTTATTCAAGTGGGTCAATGACTTCCAATTAGTGATAAATATCAGCAGTGGTATTTTGTGGAAAATGAATGAGTTTTGGCTTTTAGACATGTCATGGCAAAGTCATGTAAAGCAATTACTTTTTTCACACACATGATGAGGAAAGGAAAACCAATTGTCCATGATTTAAAGACTTTGGAATTGTGAAGCAAGACTGACTTCTTGTTCCTTCTTGACTGTGTTACCGATGGTCTACGTGTTTTGCTGACAAACTATTCCGTTGATCTCCAAAGGAAATGATGCATGGTACATATATGTAGATAAAATAGTAATTCTAGTTTCTTTTCCCAAAGCTGCATTGGAAAAGATATTGAAATGTAACCTTGGAAAATAAAATGAAAATATTTTATTGAATTGGATTAGAGCTCTTCTGGTCAGAGGATATAATTGCAGTCTATTGCGGGAAAGTTCAATGTAACTTACTCAACAAGCTATACTTGAATTTGAAACACAATAAAACTGAAAACAAAAAAGGAAGAGACCAAAATAATCTCAAATACCTAACACTTTTTTTTTTTCAGCTGGGTTTGGTAGTCACAACAGAAATGTCAGAAGTTTTAAGAAGAAAATGCTTTGTTCTGAACAATTCCGAGCTGCTTCAATATATTTTTAAGGGTTGAAGTGAATAATTTTTTCAAGAGTATCTACAAGCAAGCTAAACAGCATTTTCTTTTTGTTACTAGAAATGGATATGGGGACTTCTTAGTATTATTTCCACTGCTTCTGATTTCTATGTGTATACATGATAGTTTTCAGTGTAGAGATGGGCTAACATTTTGTAAATATTCTTTGCCCTATTTCAGTCTTGAGTGAGTGTGTGTCCTTTTGTGTAGATGATAGTGGCTCATACTTTAAAATGGCCCGTAAAGGCTATCCACAGGCTAGGAAAAATGGTTTTCCACTCATCTTTGTTGAAAGTTTCTTACCTCAAGACTGTAGGATTATGATTATATCTATGTATGAGAAAATTATTACAATTTTTACGGTAGATCTATTTATGGTTCTATGTGAAGTGTATTTTAAGTTCAAACTTTGGAATTTATGAAAACCTTAATTTAAAAGACCTAAACAAGAGAAATAAAAATAAAGGTATTTCTCATGATGTATATTTACACATTTAAAAAATCCCAAAAAACTAAACAAAAAAACCAACCAAACAAGCCCCACTTCAATTTCTTCCTGTCAATCTTCATTATTGTATGATCAATGGAACTTACTGTATTTCAGATTTTTTGTTTAAAAAACCCCATACAATCAGATATAACTGTAAGAGCCTAATAATAAAAGAAAAGCTCCAAAAAAGTGCTTCGTCATTATGACTGCTCAAAATCAGAAAAGCTCCAAATATGCCTCGTCATTTTGTCTGCTG
>VZTH01003898.1:39207-53740 GCA_013397815.1 Aleadryas rufinucha | reverse complement strand
CCAGGCTGACACCAGCCATGACTTGGACTTGGAACAATACAGGTGATAAGACTGTTGGAGAGAAAGCAGGATAGAGCTCAGGCTGGCCTATAGCTAAGTGACTGTGCAGCACAAACTACAGCTGTGAGAAAAGGTGATGCACATTTGCAAATGGTGCTTCCCCCAATTACCTTAAGACTAACCTCTTTTGCAAAGATCAGTGAAGGAGGAAAAGTGCACATGCTGGAGATTTAAACACATGGGGCCTGAAGGTTTTGCAGAGCAGGTTACAAAGTAAGAAGCCATTTTTTTGATCCATTGTGGTGAAGATAAATAATTTCATATTTGTATGATATATCCTAGAATAGATTTATGTGCATGGCCAGGCTGAAGTCAGAGGAAATAACGAGGCAAAAAATGGTTTATATTGACTGGAATTTTAGCTCCTTCATTCCTGACAGAATCATTTTCTTTAACTGAATTCAGACAAGTTCCCCTTCATCCAAGTTCTCCAGAAATGCTAGTAATGATGGCAGGCACATGTGTGAATTCTTCTGCTAACAGAGTCACATTTTAACCCTGGTTCTGGTGATAATTGATCAGGGCAAGTATGTAAAACAATATATACACCAATATTATAATTCTCTCTATACATAAGTGTAATGTGTACTGTTCAGTGGGGTTTTTGACATCTGTAATGTGGATGATGTGACAGAGTGCACTCTCAACAAGTTCACAGCTGGTACCAAATTGGGGAGAGTTGGGCTGCTCTTCAGAGGGATCTTGACATGTTGGAGAAATAGAAATGACAAGATCATTGTGAGTTAATCAAAAGAAAATGCCAAGACTTGTATCTGGGAGGGAATAAGCCTAATAAGTAACAGTCAAGGCTGCGGACCAGCTGCTCAGATTTGCAGAAAAGGACCTGGATATCCTGATGGACAATAAATTCAACATGAGCCAGCCATGAGCCCTTGCAGCATAGAAAGCCAGCAACAACCTGGGCAGCATAAGTAAGACTGTAGCCAGCAGTCTGAGCAACTTGGCACTTCTGAGATGCCTTCTGGAGTGTCGTGTCTGAGCCCTCCAGGACAAGAAAGGCTTCAGCTAAATGGAGAGTCCATTGGATGTCGCCTCGATGGGAGGAGGCTGTCGAAAGGACATACAGTCCTTGGCTGTGTGAAAAGGGTTTGTTCAGCCTTCAGAAGAGAAGGCAAAAGGGAGACCTCACCGCTATCTTCAGTTATTGGTTCAGTTATAGCTTCACAGCTATCTTCACATGGGCATGTAGCTGGAATTTTCTTGGAGCTGCACAGTGAGAAAATGAGGCGCAACATGAGTTACTGTGGATGCTGAAAAGCTTTTAGCAGAGAAATTTTCCAGCTTTCTGCAGCATTCTGTGAGAGCCCTGCTTTTCCCACACAAGCTATTCAAAACAGTGCTATGGTTTTGTAAACGATTTCTTTCTATCTATACCTGCAGCTTGTTATGTAGTATTCATATGATACTGACTAGAGAAATATTTTGAAATGGGTGTTGTAAAATTCAGCCAATCATCCTGAGAGGTGGGTGGCCAAAGGCCCAATGACCTTACACCATGTAAGAATACTAAGGTATAAAATAAGTCTGTATATTATTAAATGACTCCCCTTCCCCTTTTCTTCCTGGACTTGAGCCTGTGTTGTGATTTATCTCTGTCCCTGCTACAACAGCAACTAGTTACAACACAGAGAAATTCCTCATAGATATTAACAAAATATCACCATGACAGTGGTCACACAGGTTGCCCAAGCTGTGAACCCTCTTTCATTTTTGACAAAGTTCAGGACTCAACTGGACAGATACGAAATCTGATCTATTTAACCCTATTTAGAGAAAGGAGCTGGATTAGACATCCTCTGGGTGAGTCTTTCAACCTAAATTGAAGGCTATGTAAGGCTGTGATTGTGCAGCCTTACAGAGATTAGCTACAATGGAATTAAGATGGAGAAGTCACTCATGGAACACAATAAAAATTAAAGACTTGTGGCAAATAACTTGCACTGAATAGAGCTATACTAAGCTCATTTCTATGTATATCGGTTTACAAAAGCAGCCTTTAATAATAATTATAGTGATAATGTCATTTACACAAGATATAGTGTATGCCTACTCTTATTTCAATTCTGAGAGAACTCTTGTGATTAGCTGGAAAACTGAAATAATGTTTGGTAAAAAGAAGCACAGCCCAGCTCTCTTGCAGGAGTTAGCTGATCATTGCAAAACAAGATTTTCTTAGTCTTAACTCTCAAAATTTATTTTTCCACAACAATTTGTTTCTCATGTCAGTTTGGCAGGTAAGTATGTGTTTGGTAAACTTCACTTTCACTGAAATCCAGACCCCTG
Source organism: Aleadryas rufinucha (assembly GCA_013397815.1). NCBI lineage: Eukaryota > Metazoa > Chordata > Aves > Passeriformes > Aleadryas > Aleadryas rufinucha. The sequence goes on along the minus strand of VZTH01003898.1, from coordinate 51,376 downwards.
TTTGTGATAGCAAAAAATACTTGAAAGTACACATTCTTTTAGAAAGGACATGCTGTTTGTATTTGCACACAAAGCTTAGCACTACTGGGTTCAGGATGTGAGCAGTATTTTTGCTGCATTCCAAGTGATAATCTGATTAAACAAAGAAAAGAGAAGTGAATGGAAAACTACAAAATTTCAGCAAGCTATACTTTTTTTTTTTTTGGTTTTCAGCTGACCTGACAACAACCAGTGAGCAATTCTGGATGAGTGAGCTATGTAACTGTAATTTCTCTAGGTAATAAAGAGAATGAAAATTAGTTTTGCATAAGATTGGGCTTATGGTGTTGACGTGTGATCAAGTGTAAATAATAAGGCTGCTGGGCAGAGGCTTTGGCTTTAGATCATATACCTGATCCAGACTATTCCAACCTTTTAAAATGGACTTTTATTCTCATGTAGAGATGCTTTCCTGTAAGACTTCTGGCTCTGGTCCAGAAAGAATCAGAAATGAGACACATAAGAGAAAGTAATGTCCTGAACCCTCCAAAGTATCAGATGAAGACTAGTTTCAGAGGAGATTAAAAGATGGATGAATTTTCCATATATGGATGATCAGGACACCAGATGGGGATTGCATTTTTTTCTTGGGTGAATTTAAAGAATGCTTCCTAAATGTAGATTGCATATTGAATATAACATCAGGCACTGAGTAGGACATGTAATATATATATAAAAGGAATGCAATATATCTTAGAAATATAAGGTCAAGACACAATCTCTCAATGATTCAATCATGTGCAAAGCCCTAAGTGAAAACCAAACAATTGGGAAGCATTAAAATGTCTGGCACTACAGCTGTTAGCATGCAAGCTGGGATCCAGACTAGGATTTCTGTGCTGCAGCTACACAGGTTGTTCTTCTACTTCTCTATTCTTGCCTTTATTCCAGCTCTTGTCCTGTGATTGCCAAAAGTTCTCCCTGTCTGTTCTGCCATCCCTTTTCATAAAACAGCTGTGTGAAGGAGGACTCCTGCTTTTCAAGCTTCTGTGATGATTTTCATGACTTGTCAATTCTGCTTCACATAGAAAACGTGCTTATCCTTGTCGAACACCAGACTTTGTGCGCACTTTCCCTTCTGTTTTTAATCTTTAAGTCAGATTCAAATCTCAAGGAGTGTGTCAAGACATTTTTATGTCTGGCTTGTTTTATTTGCCCATATGCAAAGAGCCTATTATGGTCCAGCCCAAGTTTGATTCTGGGGAAGCAATTTACTGATGGGCAGTCTTGTAGAGCACCTCATGAGATCAGCACTTATGTGGCAAGAAGATCTGGAAGCTGGCGAAGAGATGATAACAAGCAGTTTGAAACAGGACATGGAAGGCCACTGAGTTGAGAGTAGTTTTATGGTTGGAGAGTTAGCAATCAAGCTGGTAGAGCAGGGTGAACTTGAAGAGGAAGGGCCCTTGATTTTAAGAAACGCCGTATCAGCTCAGATAGTAATTGAAGAGTGAGAAGGAGGCAAGGAGTGGGTGTGGATGTCTGTTTTGTCCACATCTGTGTGGTTGCTTCTCCATGTAAGAGTGCTTGGTATCTGGTACTCCTTGCAGTCTATGTGTCTGCTCCATATATCTGCAAATATAAAGCATTGCTTTGGCTTTGAGGCCCTGGCATGGATGGAACATAAAGATGCTGCTTCAGTGAGAAGGTGGCAACTGAAATCAGAAAAGCAGAGAGCTCCAAGAATCAGGCAGAAGACAGCACACTGTCCTGCTCTGGTAGGAGTGCAACACTGTAAGTGTCCAGAATAGAAAGCCTAGCCTCCATGCCTGAATGGTAGTACTTGGGGACTGAATTAGGGGAATATAAGAATGATACCCCCACCCCAAATCCTTTTAAAAGAGCTGTGTGTATGTGGAGTCAAAATTGCACCACCATATGTCAAAATTACCAGTGTCATATAATCTGGAGCCACTAAACCTAAACCTAAACCAAAATCTATCATTGTTTAGGTGAAAGTGCTGTGAATCCTCTCAGTCATGCTACTAAAACCACGCCTGTCTGCAACTGTCGCTGTTGAGCGCTAGCTGAGTGCAAGAACCAGACTGGATCAGGTGAGGCGGAATTCTGATTTTATTATTTAATTCTAAAACTTATATAGACTTTTAAAAGTTTCTCCGGATTGGGTCAATTCAAAACCTCCCCCTAGGCCCATAGGCCAGGTAGAACTGCCCATCTTTCCAGAGACAGTTTCAATAACATCCAAACCTTATCTTTATTTATAGAACACAGGGAGAAGAAGAGAAAAATTCCCATGGGAAAGAATCTGTGCTACCACATGCAACGACATCAGATTTTACTTGGAATGACTAATAGACAAGGCAAGATCTGCTTCTGCACTTGTCAGTGCAATGAAGGATGCATGGGTACCACACACAGGAAGAGAAAGCAGGGAACAACATATACTCTTGGAAGGAGAAGACAAGGTGTCTATAAGAAGATGGTGATAAAGAAGGGGGCATTATGATGCTCCCTTACCCTCTCAATTACATGAATTAGTAGGGACACTAAAAGAAACGATCCTAAGGAGTAGATGGTGAATTTTTCCTTTTGATTTATTACTAGGAAAGGAGTCAGTGGGTATATGTTGAGAGCTGAGAGGTAGGATCGATGTGGTGGCTGAGGAAATTCAGAGCCTACCCTTCCCAAAAGAAATGAGGGTGGGTGCAAGTGGAGGATGTCAGCACTCTGATGAAGGAAAGAAGGCAGAGAATGGTGAGAGTTGCTGTTAAGCTCACAGTAGCTGCCTGTGGACAGAAAATGTTCCCCAAAGAGGTGTGATTCAGCTTCTGGGGAAAGTCCTGAGAAAAGAAAATAAATTTTCCTTCAGGCTATAGCTTTCAGTTAGCCAGCTGCTCTGTGATGGAACCTGAGCTGGCTGGGGAACAATGTACAGCAGCTGGAAATGAGAATCAATTGCATGTGTGTGAAGGGTGTGTGATTCTCAATTCAGGCAGGGATACCACAGTGCCAGGATGCTCTGCAGATTAAAGCATTTATTTTGCAGCCACCCCAATGAGACAGAAATAGGGATCTGATCTGAACTTTTCCTCCAGGATACTTGTATTGCAGAATTATCTGAAAGGAGATTTGTGCAATGTGTTTGGTAATGGATCACATTCCTAAAGCTGAAATTCTTATTCCCAGGGTATGTGAACCTCTTGGTATATATCAGGTTTGTCCAGGTTAGGGGCTTCCCTGTTATTTACATAGTGAATAAAGCAAAATGAATTATAAGAATACTAAGAGTTAAATCACATTAAAGTCTGAATTCACATGCCTTGCTCAAACTCTTCCTGCAGCTTTAATTTTCTGGAGCTAGCTGGCTATCCCATGCCAGTCAGACACTTTCCAGCATGACTCACTATGGTTTCCAAATTTTTCTTTCCCAAATAAAAATGAAAAATTCCAAATGTCTTATTTTTTTTATCAAATGTCTTTTTTTTTTCCCCTATAGAAAAAAGGGACGGAACATCAAGTGCATATAGTCGAAGAATTGTTTTCTATTTCCTTTTACATTCCTAGTCTAGACAAGAGGTACTATGATGAACCTTGCCTTTGCTGCCAATACCAACAGCACTTTGTGGTCTTGTTACCTCACGCCTGGCTAATTCCCAAGGACAGTCACAGCTAACGAGTAGCCCTTTCAATGGCCATTCCAGCAATTCATTTGGTCTACCCTTTCAAACAGCATGGAGAATTCTTTAGAGAGAAGGTCTTTTGTACCGGGCAATGTTTCACTCGCTGTGTTTAAACGAGAAGGGCAGTCAGGTTGTAAAGATTTATATAAATGAGAGCATTGTGCACTGGAAAGGACATTGGTATGTTTGATCTTAGCTGTTATTGATTTACCTTTTCCACATGATAACATTCATTAGGCAGGGTAAGTAAAGGCTGGGGTGTTCCATTTCAATTATCTATGGTTAAAATACAGACATTACACAGGGTGGAGCGTCAGTCTAGTTTCAGTGGGTTGAAGTGTGAAAACATTTTCCTACCAAGTCATTACATAGGATGACATGACTTTTTTGAATCCTTTCCTGTCTCCTCCCCACCCACCCCACCCCTTTTTATGTTTTTATGTCTTTTTCATTGTTTTTGAATATTTGTATTTCTGGTCAAGAGAGTTATTCTGCCACTTGAAATTTCCTGGTACCTTCACTGCTGCTGTTGCTCTCTAGTCATGCGTGAAGCCCAACAGTGCTGGTAAGGCACTGGTCTCCCTGCCTAACACCTGGCTTGTATCAGTGTCCCAAAAGGATTATAGATTTATTAGAGCAGCCTCCTGTACCTAGGAGGTGACTCTGCTGTGAGAAGAGGCTGGACTAGGGGATCTCCAGGGATGCCTTCCCACCTCAGTCCTTGGACTGCAAAGGAGCCAATCTCCTCTCCTTCCCCACAGTGTAAGTACAGTACAAGGCTGTTACACCATGTTGCTCCAGAGAACTAAGTACTTTCAAAATACAATTCTCTTATTTTAAAGGAAAGCTAAGAGTAACAACAAAAGAATGGACAAAAAATAGTTTCACCTCAGGAGTAATTTCGTTCTCACTATTGGCTTCTGAGGAGCCTACAGTGACTTACTCAGGCTTACGTATGTAAATGGAAGTTTCCAGAGCTGAGTGAGATGAATACTGCCCCAAAAATTTTGATTTTCATTTGAATGAATGGATGTCTCTCCAAAGATTCTTTCCTTCCACTGAATAATATTTTTAAAATATTAAGAAGTTCCCATAACAAAACTCAAGCACTTCACATTAGATGTATCTGTTCAAAACACACTTTCTTTTTACTTATCTCTTTGTTAAAATGCCAGAATGCATAATTTGCTTGCACACACCTGCAGGCATATTTGTGAAAAGACAACATTAAATTTAGCTTCCTTTATTGTAAAACTTGCTGAGTGTCCACAGCTCCTGTTAGTCTATGTTGAAGAGATGAACAGAACTTCAATAGAACATGGTTTCACCAACTTCAAAAGTGTTTGAATATTTGAAAATGTTGACCTTTTATGTCCATCGCATATCCAAATTACTTTAATATCTTGGAGATGACCTTGGCTGTTGACATCATCTTAAAAACTTGAATAGAGATGCATTTCACTGAATCTGTGGAAAACAAGCTGTGTGTGCTGTGTGATGTAGCTGGCATATGAAAGTGGTAAAATGATAGAGGATTGTAAAACATTACAAGCAATGACATACTTTGACTTGTACTTAGAGCTGCAGGTATTGAAAGCACAACGTTTTCTTGATTATTTTGCCAGGTAGAGAAGTGGAAAAGCTTATGATAAGGATTTGCTCTAATAAAAACCTCCCAATCTTATCTGAATGTACTTTTTTAAAAAAGCCACATGCTTTCCTTGTCTGGAGATGAGGCAGGAGCTCACAGACATTCCTTGCCAGGCTCCTTTTCCTATGCATTTTCTTTTGTAGCTTTTCTCCTTGATCTTGTCACTGTGGTAGAGAACTGGTGACACCAAATTCTGCCTCAGTCATGCTTCTAATTCACCAGGCAGAGCCAGGCAACAAAAACCTTTCTATAACAAAAAGATTAAAATGATGTTCACAGGCATGGATGAGATATTCCTAGTATTTTTTAGTGAGTGAGCTCATAATATGTTTGCCCTTTAAAACAGCCTTTCCACTCACAGCACCCCACATGGTTCAAAAAGCTTTTGGACAGGGAGAGACACTCTCCTGGTCACCTCAGGCTCTAGAATCCAGACATTTCCGTGTCAGGTACATGCAGCTACTGTCTCAGCCAGAGGTTTCATTTAATAGACATGAAATGGGAGACTGTTGCAACCCCAGGTACATTATTGACTATAATGTTGACTACTGTGCACCTGATTTCTAGTAAAATTTTTTAAACTTTTATAAATCTTATTTCTTTATGGCATTTTCTGCTTGACTGAGGTGTTCATGACCAGAGATGTCTTCATGGGAGAATATGTTTAAATGCAAATAGCATCACATCTCTAAAGGTCTATGGGAACTGAACTTCAAGAAATGTGATGTATTCTGGAAGATGTTTTAAATGATTTTTTATGAAAAAGTATAGGAGAAAGGTAATGGTATGATTTTTAGTATTTGCCATGTACTGTCATGAGAGATGTCCAGCTGATGAGGAAAATCAGATTATTGGAAGAAATGGCTAAAGTAATAGTAATTTAATTAATGAGGACAGGCATTTATATGAGATGGTAAGGGTTTTGCTTGAGGAATCGACAGTATTAGGAGAACTAAATAAATATTTAATACTTCTGTTGGTGATACATGGCACATACATTGTTTGGCACTGACAATGAGCTTATTTGAGCAGGGCTGGACATGTTCAGGTCTTGATGTTTTTCCTTAGAAACCTTACCTCTGTGTTCGTGTCTGAGCTTGGGTGTTACAGCTTTTTGGGGAGAACATCAGGGAGAAAGTTTTGCAATCCTGTTGTCAGTGAAGATTTTTGACCTTGCTGCCTAAAAAGCAGGACAAGCTTGGGATGGTGAAGACCTGGAGATATGTCCCTGCTCCACCCCAGTGAGCTAAGACAGTTTTCCAATGGCTTGGACTGGCACATCGGAAAGATGACTTGTGCTCTCATGTATCTATTTTCCAAAAGGGTCAATTCTTTGCCAGCCTTGTCCTTGTCGTTTAGACCTCTGGTGTGTTTAACTCACATACTGAGATGTTTTCATCTGTGCTGGGCAAGGTTTTTGCTGTGCAGCTTGTGAATGCCTGTATGGTACCTGCAGGTTTTGCTACCAGATGAGTCTCCTGCACTCAGCTGCTCTATGAGGTGAAACAGCTTTAGCATGCCCGCTGTTCTGTCTGCAGTGCATGGGGGAGTCAGGGAGAGTTATTTTCTGGCTGGGGAGCTATTTATTTTTGTTGAGCCTCTGTCACATATGTTTTGCAATTGCCTTTCTGGCCTTCCTCCACCTTTTCCAGTATGTACTTCAGTGGAAGTCTTGGCACATCCTGACAATGTGACGGTGCTTATTACTCATGAACATATTGTCTCACTTTTGATTGAATGTCAGCACTTCTTTGATCAGGTTCCTTCTGCCTGAATTAATTAGGGCAGGAGTGACACATGCCTCCACGGGCCTGGCTGGCTTTTAGCCCTGTATCTTTGCAAGGAGGTTTATCATGCAATTGAACTGGCATTAAGCCATGAGGACCTGGGAGAGAGCAGTTAGAGGAGATCAAGACCTTACTGCTCCTGTGAGCAGAGCTGCTCCTATCAGGCTTCATCAGGGATGTATTTGTGCCTGGTTTACTTAAAGTATGTCCTAGTTTTGCCCCTTTGGGCCACACAAAGGGAAAATTTTTCATATTTCTTCTCTGTTCCATGCTGTACTGGCTATTGGTTTTGTTTCTGAGTGTTTTGCTTGCTCTATCCAGATTTTCTCTTGCTCTGTGTTTATTTTTACTGTCCAGCAAAGACCAGACCATGCACAAATTCCAGCACTTCTCCTGATATGTGGAACCAGATTTCAGGCTTGTGTCATGCCTCATTCGTTTACGGTGTAGTATACAGTCACAGGGAGAAATGGAATAAAAAAGACTGGATGGGACCAGGCCTTTCCATTTCTACAGTAATTTTTATCTCTTCTTCCTATTTCTTTTTCCCCTTCTAGGAACTTCCAGTGTAGGTTTAAAACAACTGTGGTGTATTCTTAAAAATTTTATACTGGATCAAGGAAAACTAGCTGTTTTGAAAAGCTGTCAATGTAAATTACTTCTCACTAACACTGCTGTATGTTGTATTTAGTTCAGACAGTAAACTTGTATATATGTCTACTATCAATTTATTAAACAGTGGGTTCCTGAGTATGGCTTTTTGGGGTTCTTTTTTGCATAAGCAACTGGGTTTGAAGTGGTTATTTTTCTGAAATTTCTGCTTTTCTTCTTTACCATGTGTTTTCTGTAGTTTTGTGGTTTAAAGAATTTTATAAATCAAACCTAGCCTTTTTTTTGTTTCACATTTCTCTACTGGTGAAGAAAACACATGTGTGTATTTAAATGCTGGTGCACGCCTGTTCACAGGCAGGGTTATGGCAGAGATGGTGGGTGAAGCAAGTGCTGTGATTCTTTGGGTCTGCCACTGGTACATAACAGTAGATGGTATCATTTTGTTTTCAGATTCAGGCAAACTGGCTTCTTTTCATTGCATGGTTCCTCTGAACTGGGAAAATTCAGGAAAGGTTTTCACATGTCCTGGCTATCCAATATTTCTAGAAAAATACGGGTTTTTTTGTTTTCAAGGTAGTAAAGCCAGGCAGTGGGAAAAAGGCAGTCATAGTCCTAATTCATGACCAAAAAAAATAATAAAAAATATTGGCCAAAATCAACACCAGAGTAAATCTGTTGAAGAAAACTTGTTTTAAAGCTGCTCTGAGTAAAATATTTTGATGAGTCTATTTCTCTAACATTTTCCTTAAGTTAAATTTGCTAAGAGATTTTAAAATTTTTTCTTCAGCTATAGAAGATTAGTACCAAATTACTGTAGAATGGAGACATTCCTGACTCCAGACTTTCTTTTCTTCATCTTTTCTTCATCTCCATCATCTCTAAGTTCATGTCACGATCACAAAGGCATTGCCAGACCCTGACTTCTCTTTCCTCTGCATCTCTGCAGTATGTCTTTCATGCCTTAATCAATTTGTATCTCATCTCTCCAATTGCCTGTTACTGTGTACTTCCTAAGCCTTTCTTTCTAATCATGTTCTGCAATGAAGCAGGTTGAACAACTGGAAGAAAGCAAAAAAGAACTAAAGTCCACACTTGTGTCTGATATAAATCAATGAAACTTCAGCGACTCCATTGTTGTCACTAGAATGATGTTGATTTTACACCAGTCTAGAATGTCTATCCTGGCATACGTTATAATTCTTCTTTGCTACATGGAAACCTTTCCTATTTGCTATTAACAAATTTTTAAAAATTTTTGATAGTATCTGTTCAGTGAATGATGACTTTCCCTGTGTATTCACCAAGAAACAGGTATAGTACCATATGGAAATAAATAATATCTATTGTTCATTATTCCTAAATTGTTTGTTTTCTCCTGCTTGAACAGTTTTAGTCATGACCCAGAGCTAGCTGACTACTACTCATAAGTAACTAATAGCTAACATTCTGTGTGCATGACGAAAATAGATTTGCATAAATTATGGGACAATTAAATATGGCAAATTCTCAAAATTAAGTAGATGCTTGCCAGTGATTCACTGACAGAAAAAACCAGCTGATGCCTTCAGATACTTTTTTCACAATGACTGGTTTTTTCCAGTTCTCTCAGGGAAAGTGTGACTGCTAAAAAAGGGTTTAGCGTTCTTGTAGACCAGCTGCCTGTGCCACTATCCAGCTCTTCCATTTCAAATTTCTTTCCTTTTGTTTTGTTTTGTTTTGCTTTGTTTTGTTTTGTTGATCTCTCTATTCAGACATTCCACTTGCATCTATCCTCTCCCCAGCTCCTCTTCTGTTTACTCAGGCTGAAGTTTTTTAAGTAGTGATGTCTTGGAATTTTAATGAGGAGATGGATAGCATTGGCATTTACCCCATGTCAGCTATCACAGAATACCTGAGGTATGAAGGCACCTCTGGAGATCATCTAGGCCAAACCATTTGCTCAGAGCAGGGTCAATTAAAATATGTATGTGGATGTATTTTCCTGTCTGGAACTGGAGTAGGTTGGGGTCTTTCTACACCAGTTTGACGGTAGAAAATCCTTTTGGTGCTCAGCAAGCCAGTGTGTTTATGCACAGCACCGCAGATTGCCACGAAGGCATGACCGGAGACCTGAAGGTGTTGGATAGCCACTCATGTTGTAAGCCCCTGAGTCCCCTCCTGCCTTTTTGAATACTCTTCCATAAGGACCAGTATGTGTCCACATCATAATAATAGCCTATGCATATTAGAAAATGTTCATTGGCTGCATGTATTTCAACAATACATTTAGGAATGCGCATGGTATAGTGATATTCTGGGAGCAGCCTTTTTAAGAGAGTTAACTTGGGCTCTATTTTTGAAACTGCAATTCAATGCATAGTTAATTGCTGGCCCAGCTGGTACCACTTATTTATCTTACTTCCTGAATTAAAGGCACAAACAATAATAGGATTCTAAGTGTCATTATTTGCACATGAGCTTGATGAGAGATGCAAAATATGGAAAGAAGAAGAAAAGATTCATACTACTGTGTTTCCCTGCATACTATGTATTGGATAATTTCAGCTATTTTTAGATGTGTTACTTCTGGATCTTCTGGAGAGTACGATACTAAGTAAGAACATTAAAAACAAAGCCTCCACATATGCTCAAGAAAAATAAGCAAAACAAAACGAAATCCCCAATGTTTTTTTTATTTCATATCACCGCTAAAGAGAAGAGTACTCAAGCAGACTAATCTGGAAATCTGCCTAGACTGGCAAGTTTGGCAGCTACTGTATTTCATATTTCATTGATATTAAATGAAAAAAACTTCAAATCTCAGGTCTTGATAAAAATTTTGCATTTTTCTTGGAATTCTCTTAAAAGGCTCCCCTTGCAAGCTCCTAGAATATGGTAAAATCACTGGATATCCTTAATGAGCATAATTGGTTCTTGGATTAAGGCGGATAGATGTACAAAAAGTGTCTAGATTTGAGAGAACAACTCTTTTTTCATTACTTTTTCATTTAATAGGTAGAGAAAGAACTTATTGCTCTCTTGTTCCTGGAGATAATTTGACTGTGCCACTGGTGCTTAGGATCACCTGCTCAATTTATTTTTAAGAATTATCAATTGTCTTTGTGCTGCATTACTGCATCACTCTGTGTTATCCTGTATTAGGGAAGAGGAGGTGTGCCTTCTGTCCATGTGTGCTTTCTGTAAGAGAAACATTGTGTACAGAGGTGGTTGAGCTGGTTGTATCTTTGGCTTAGTAAGAAGTGGAAATGACAACTAGAGTCAAGTTTGCTTTCCATTGTCCATTGTCACCATCCCCTTCAGTTGACATTGGCTGCAAATTGATCAAATGGATTAATTTCCACCTTGGATATTACTTTAAGTTTCTTTTCCTGCTTCAAGTTTAAGTTGCTTCAAAAAGTGATTTAAGGGATGTCTTAGTGTTTACCTAACGAAGATAATGAAAAGCCTGTATAACATTTTAAGTACATCTACTGTGATCTAAGTTTTGGCCAAATTGTTTTATCTGTGAAGTTTTGAAAGTGAGATTAAAAATCTATTGCTATCCTTGAGAAAAACTATTCCTTGAGAAAACTATTTCCTTGAGAAAAACTATTCCTTGAGAAAATCTATTGCTATCCTTGACTATTGCTATCCTTGAAAAAACCAACAAAACCATAATTTGTTAGAGTCTCCCAGAAACCCCATTTCCATGGTCAGCACCAACATCTCTGAAGGCTCCATACACATCAAATGTGGGCCAGGCTGAAACTGCAGTGTCTGTGTGGGGCTGCCCCTGGGACAAATTATTGTGCTTTCCAGGGGACAAGAGGGTAAACCCAGAACCTGCCTTGTCTTGTTCTCTTAACACTCTCCTGGCTGTAGCTCTAAAACTTAGAGAGAGGAGAAAATATGGATGTTTCAGGTACAGCCTGGCTGGGAGGGGAAAAGCAGTGAGGAAAGGAATTGGTTAGGCAACAGTGACAAAGAGGTGAGTTGGAACCAGGGGAAAAGAAAGCAAAAGCAGAAAAGATGACATGGGGAACAGGGAAAATTGGGACAGGTTGAGGAGAAGATAAGGGTTGGAGCAGGCTGGGAAGATGATAATATGAGGCACAGGACAAAGAGCTTGAAACAAGGAAGGACCACTCTTTCTAGATCAGGTGCATTGAAAATATACACCATCTTGTTAAAAGGAAAGGGTCAGCGTTCATGTTCATGCACTTGGCTGAGCTGTAAATATGATGTTCATGATGCCTCCTCCAGGTTATTGATGAAGTAGTTGAACAGTATAGATCCTGGGATAGTTCCCTGCATTACCTCCTGTTGGGGTTTTAAGAGTTCTCTTTTTATTTTCTTTTTCTTTTGAAAGAATTTTTTCCCCACACATGTACGTTGCTGAGAGGGAGTCATTGCCAAGGTACTTGAGGGAGACAAAGGACTTGGCTGGGGAGGAGCCCCGG
>VZTH01003898.1:0-39015 GCA_013397815.1 Aleadryas rufinucha | reverse complement strand
TTCTGTTTGGTATCACTGCCATAGTTACTGTTGTTTGTTTACCTTGTTTTTTATATATATATATATTTATATATATGTATAAGTAAAGAACTGTTATTCCTATTCCTCATACATTTGCCTGAAAGCCCCTTAATTTCAAAATTATAGAAATCGAAAGGGAAGGAGGTTGCATTTTCCATTCCAAGGGAAGTTCCTGCCTTCCTTACGGACACCTGTCTTTTAAAACCAAGATACCTCCCTTCTACTGGTCTCGAAGTTGAGTACAACCCACTAATCACTACAAGCTGCACCCAATCATTCAACCATGTTTTTTAAAAAAATCCTTATCATCTCTTACAAGTCTCAACTGCATTTGAGGCTTAGCTTTCCTGACACCACCAAGTCCTTACTTTACTTGCTGGATTGGAAATATTTGTATGACAGTTGGATCTGAATTTTGTACAGCTCCTTTAAAGAACATTGTGCCTCTCATTTAATTTTTCAGTATCTACAGCAACTGCAGTAGTCATCAAGACAGAAAGGTGAAAGAATAAAAAAGTACATGGTAACTGAATGTACTTTAATGTAAATGTAATTTCAAGGAGGAGTCACATAGCTCAAAACAATCTAGGTAAAAGATACAATCAGTTGATTTGCAGGTTTAACAAATACTTTTGTTTTGTCTTGTTTTTTTTTTTTTTTTTTTTTTTTTTTTTTTTTTTTTTTTTTTTTTTTTTCCCCCAGGAGGAGAGATGGTTTAATTTTAGCTTGAATTTATTATACAGCCTCTTCAAATTTGAAACCAGCAATTTCCTGACCTCTCATCTGCTCTGCTTCTGATCATGGGACACACACCTGCAGATCTTCTAGTCACAGTTTCTATAACCGATTTTCTTCTGGTTTTGGTGACACATACATAAAACACAGAACTAAACATTCCTACTCTTACACTTGGGAAAAGGAAGAAGCGCTACATCCAGAAGTATGGCCAAACATTTTTTTATTTTCCACTGGACAGAAAAAGCATTGAAAGAAGATTGATCTGGAAGATTATAATTGCCATGAGCATTAAAAATTGTGCTTCAGCATTCTTACAGCAGTAATCCCTATTTGGGGATTTCTGTCCCCATATCTGACCTCTTCTCAATTTTTCATGTGTTAATTCTCACAGCAGCCTTTTCAAGTAATTATGCACTTGTTATTATCAATTGTTATCCTCATTTCACATACAATGAACTGCAGTCATTATTTTGAACTACTTGATTTTATGCTGAAGGTGGATTTAGACACCTTGATTTGGGAAGGCTCACTGGCCTGACTACCTTTGATAACCACCCAGTGCCCTCTGCTCCACAAAGTTCCCCCACAGGATCTGTGGGTGTTGTCACTTGCTCCCTTCCCTGCCCACTGTGTCCATCAGCAGTACAGGGACAGACCGAGAGGAAGCTGTCTGCCAAGGGTCCTCATCCCATGGAGTTTTTCTGAGCTCACCAGAGGCACTCAGAAGGGGATGAGGTTGATTTGAAGGGCAGCAGTTGTGTCCCCTTTCACCCAGGGTGACAGCTGGAGGACAGCTGGACAGTTGTGGACAGAGGACAAGGCTCGCACAAGGTGTCTGCTGGCTCAGAAATGAGGGCAGCAGTGCAGCAGAAGGGTGCCTGACCTAAGTTTCAATGTTTTTTTCGACTGAACAGCTTTCTTCTGGGCAGTTGACCTGTTTAGCAAAGGCATCCCCTTTTGCTGCATTTTGCATTTGAGTGCTCCAAATGAAGGAAGGAGGGCAGAGGTGCTTGCTGGAGCACTGAGGCTCCAAAAGTACCCTGTCCAGAGCCATAGTCCTCCTGTCAGGGACACACAGGCTTGGAGATGCAATGCAAAATGCACAAGCACTGAGTGCTTGCTGTTTTGAATGCAGCATGTCCATCAGCTCTGACAATCTTGAATTAACCCCCATCAGTCTAAGGGAGATGAGGAGGAATTCCTGGAATGGGAATCACAAGGAAAGGACAAGAGAAATTTTGGATGTCCCATTCATGGAAGTGTACAAGGCCAAGCTGGATGGGACTTTGGGCATCTAGTCTAGTCAAAGATGTCTCTGCCCAAGGAAGGGATGTTGGAACTAGATGATCTCTAAGGTTCCTTTCAATCCAAATCATTCTAAGATTCTTTGGCAATACAGGGCATGTGAAATAACTTGGTAAAATCAAGAAATCAATCTATGCATGAGTGTGTGCACACATATGTGCACATGTAAAAGTTTGTGCCTATATTTAGTAATATTATGAATATGTAAATTTAAACACTAGCACACTAAAATGTCTGGTCATTTTATTTGACATATTTATATTGATTCCATTTGAATGATTGGACCATTTTTATGATTGCATGTCACAGCCAAAAGGAGTTCAACAGCTGATTTTCTGCTTATTCATAACTTAGTGTCAAAATACAGATTACTTTTATATTTTCGTATTCTGAAAATGTGGGGGTTAAGCTATTTGAATCCTAGATTTTCGAGCTTGGGAAAGTGACCTTATAATATTCAGAAACACTTTGTCACATCACTTTATTTGGAACTCTTTCTTTGACTAGAATGTGAGGAACATGATAATTATAAAATAGCTTATGAAGACTAGCTTATTGCTATTTAATTAGTAATCAGATGAATTCTTCCATTTCTGCTTTAAATACCACTTTTCAAAGCAGAAACACTGCATCCTTTTTAAAAAAACCAACAACTTTGTATTTGCTCAAAAATCAGTCAGAGAGCTATTATTTTCTAGTGCCAATCCTTTTCTGTATTTTTGCCTAGCTAGCCTCATTTTCACAGCTTTTATTTTCTCCACTTCTCTTGCCAGACTTTGAGAGTTGTGAGCTGTTTTTTTTGTTTGTCTTGCTTTGATAGCCTTGACACTAAAATTCAAGATTTCCAGACACTCCTTGCCCACTGCCAAAGGGTTAAAGAAGAGCATTGGCTTATTTGGTAGGTTTTTCCATGCTTTTGTGGCTCTGCAAAAGGCAACATCCAAAGCAGTAAAAACAAAAGGCACTGAAATGCAGATTTACTATGTTTTTTCCACCTTCGTCATTGTATGAGATTTGCCTCTACACCCATTTTACTGTGGGAGTAGCACAATGAATACTGCTCTTCAAAAGGAATCTGTCACTGGCCAATATGATGATGATGATCATGCACATCCTGTGTGATTCTCTCTTCTTGTTACTATGTGGTCTCTTCTTTAAAGAAAGAGATGACTTTTGGGTATCGCAGAATTTTGCAGTGAATATAAACTGTTCTTTTTTTTTCCAGAGGTTTTACTCTTTTTTCCATGATGTTATGATTTCTGAATTCTTTTCTTATTAGCTGGTATTCATGGGCCATTTTCATATATGCCTGTCTGATGCCCATTCTGTTCTATGAACTTGCTGGCAGCACGTGCCCAGGGTTATCAGCTGCAGAGCTGAGAGGATGAAAGAGGATGACAAACTTACAGAGTGTATTGGCATGTTTATTTGCAGTGTCATATTCAATCAAAACTAGCATTTATAATTCAGCTCCTTCATGGCATTCTCAACCATGGTGTAAAAGGCCAAGAATAAACATGTCAGCTTGAGATAGAAGCTCCTGACAGCAACTGAGAAAGATTGTCTTCTCATCTTCAGATAGAAAATTAAAATTTCCTAATGTGGTTGAACTTGCCTACTGCTGCATTTGCAGATGGGGAAAAAACCCAGACAAATGAGAATATACTGAGTATTAGATTTTGAAATGACACAAAGTGCCTTTTCGGTCAGTGGAAAAATAATGCTCAGTTGAACTGATATACCTTTCTCATTGCATTCTCAGTCTGGTGCAAGACAGCTGTTTCTGAACAGGGATATGCATTTTATAGGCATTAAGAAGAAGGGAGAACATTTTATTGAGTTTATGAAGCTGTCTGACCATTGCCAAAGCCAAAAACCCCAACAATTTGGTCTCTTTAATTCCCCTTTTCTCTCTGAAATAAAAGGGTCCTTGTTTTTTCCTAATTGCATCTATTTTGCTGACACTCTCCCCATTTCTCCAGTAAAGAAAGGAAGTAATAATAACTAATGCCAGGAATAATTTCTCAGTGTCTCCAGCAGGTATGAATGCCATGTTGTTGACGTGCAAGAGATCAGGGACGTGATTGCCCACTAAGATGAAAAGAGGTAACAGAAGCAGCTGGGCTAGTAATTATCTCTCTAGCTACAGCACACTGCAAACTAAACTAGCTGCTGGTGCAATTAGGTCTCCTCATGCTAAGTATTCCTGAATGGAATTCCTCTGGAATGGCACTTTTTAAGATTACATGCTACTTTAAGACCTTGTCTTTGTGCTTCCCCACATGCCTGAGATGACCACAATGCACTGCCACTCTGGCCCCAGGCAGGCAGGCAGTGCCGAGACATCATCATCCCTGTGCTACGATGACCAGAACAAGTGTCTGGGCCCTACTGAAAATAGTAACAAGCCTACAGTTTTTGCTTTTAAGGAGCTGGGTGGGAGCAGAGATACATTAACAGATGTTTTATCCTTTTCACATATTTTCCATATGACAGATCCTTTGACAAGCAGCTGTCGAGTAAAAGACGGCAAACGGTGTTAGCATCTATGCCCTGGATTGGTTTCTTGTCTTTTCAGTTCAGGCACACTTGTGTTTCAAGCCCCACTGATTTTAAAATTTACTCTGTCTCCTACAGTGTTTTTAATATGTACCTATGCAGCTCAAATGTGATTATTACTAAGCTGCATCAGAATTTATGTTCAGCTCTCAGACATAACCTCCAGAAGACAGGTTTTTTCTCTTCTTACTCAGTCGCACTGTGACTCTGCATCTGAGTAGGGGGTGTAGGATTTGGCCTCATCAAAGCAGTTTCTTCCAAACAATGCCTTCGAAAAATAGCTATTGCCTGCATCACCTCAGCCTCCAGTGGCCATAAATCAATACAGCTTGATAGCACTGACTTGGACAGAGATATGTTGATTATTATGCCAGCCAAGAAGCTGGTCTACAAATCAAAGTCAATGTTGACTCCCTTAATTATTGACATATTGATGTTCATGGTCTCAACGATGTAGTTACCTTCCTGGGGTGACAACAAATTATGTCTCTGCTGCTTTTAGAATTCAATTCAAGAAAATAACATTTTAATCTACATTATTTTGTTCTCTTGTTTGCAAAAATATCAAGATTCAGAATTAATATGACTTAATATATGTACAAATTACCCTCAGTAGCAATTTTTCATTCTTATGAGGCCCCTCCGATATCGTTAAAATTAATGGCATATGGTAATCCTTTCAATTTTCAACCCTCTTTGCGAAATGAGTCAATTACTATTTAATGTCATCTTATTATGGTTCCCTAGTAACTTTTAGTTTAATCAGGCATGGTTACATTTGTTGAGAGAATTCTGCTTTTGTTCTGCTCCCTTCTCACAGTGTAAATTTCCCCAGTCCAGTAATTCTGAGCAGGCACGAAGAGGCACACGTCCCAGCTGCCAAGCAATGTGGAAATGCTCAAATTTACAAGTCAACCGTATATCAGTTGCTATGACCTCTTCTAAACACTTTCATCATACTTCCTTTTAAAATGGACTTGACCACACTGTACCTATCTTTCCCTCTTTCTGTATCCTTTTGTGTTCTGCGTTCTCCCATCAGGAGTGACCTGTGATGCTGTAAGCATCAGTCCTGGAGTAATAGACTTACCAAATGTTTGGACTGCATAGTAAATTGCCTTATAGTACTAATATTAGACAAAAACACAATGTAAAGACCAGTATAAACATTCCCACTCCAGGCTAACAGATACTGTTCAGAAGTTGCTTATTTGATCACAGATCCAGCTGACCTGTTGGTTCGGTAGGAACGATGTGTTAAATGCAGAGGGTGCTTAGAAGCCCACTGGAAGCATCAAGGTCTCAAAGCTGATGTATTTCAAGTATGTTTTAATGTGATGACTATAGGAAGTAGAGTGTGACAAGGAAATGATGAGAACTTAGGAGTATCTAGTGCTATTCTGATTTTTAAAAAATAAGTATTTTATATTTTTTATGCTTAATATTTATGGAGGCATTGAATAATCACCAGTTATTAAGAGGCCTTACAGGTAGAAGAATGGACCTAATCTGGAAGACAGAATCAGTATGATGACGAAATTTTTTTGTAGGGTCATAGAACATGGTGAACTGGAAGGAATTCACAAGGGTCACCGCCTCCAACTCCTGGCCCTACACAGGACAATCCCAAGAGTCCCACCATGTGCCTGAGAGCATTGTCCAAATGCTTCTTGAACTCTGTCACGCTGGTGCTGTGACCACCTCCCTCGGGACCCTGTTCCAGTGTCCAATCACCCCTTTTCCTAATATCCAACCTAAACCTCTCCTGACTCAGCTTCAGGCCATTTCCTCAGGTCCTGTCACTGATTATCAGAGTGAAGAGATCAGTACCTGCCCCTCTGCTTCCCCTTGTGAGAATGTTGTAACT
The DNA here is from genome assembly GCA_013397815.1 of Aleadryas rufinucha. Taxonomy (NCBI): domain Eukaryota; kingdom Metazoa; phylum Chordata; class Aves; order Passeriformes; genus Aleadryas; species Aleadryas rufinucha. The sequence goes on along the minus strand of VZTH01003898.1, from coordinate 32,525 downwards.
GCAAAGAGATGTCCTCTCAGTCTCATCTTCTCCAGGCTGAAAACTCAGAGTGACCTCAGCCCCTCCTTGTGTGGCTTCCCGTCAAGGCCCTTCACCATCTTCATTGCCCTCCTTTGGACACTCTCCAATAGTTTAATGTCTGTCTTACATTGTGGCACCCAAACTTCCCCCAGCACTCGGGGTGAGGCCGCCCCAGTGCAGAGCAGAGCAGGACAATCCCCTCTGTTGCCCAGCTGGCAATGCTGTCCCTAATGCCCTTCAGGACACTCTTGGCCCTCCTGGCTGCCAGGGCACTGCTGACTCATACTCAACATTAATTTGGCACTAACATTCATACAAGGTATTTGGCTTTCTTGGATCTATACTGTGTTATCAAAAAGGAATTAAGATTGATGCAGAGGGACCATGGCAAGATTCAATGAGGTAAAATGCCTACCAGTGTTTTCCTCCTACGTGTTGTAATGCAGGTGCTGTAAAATGGGTCTCAGTCCTTTACTGGGAAGATTTTACTTTGAAGATCATAACACACATCAAATGATCGTACTGGGAAGAACAAATGAAAAGAAGAAAATAAATTCATGTGCTTCAGTGGTTTTCCTTCATGGTGTTCCCTGGAGGAGGCACTTTGGAGAACATAAGGGTTTCAACTCTGTCTGCAATCTTTTAATGAATAAGACAAAAGAAAAGGAGATGGCTATATTTCCAGCTTTTGTTGTTTTCTAAACCATGTGACACTTGCATTAGAGCAGCCATATACCAGACTGAGAGCTTTTTAACTGCTTACCTGAACTGTGAGTGCTGCCAGAGGAGAAGTATGTTTCAGTCCTTTAGCCATTTTAATACGGGAATCTCTCATTTCTGCCTTAGGAAAGCCTTATGTTTTCATCATTTGTTATGCTGCAAACAAAGTAAGTGTCCAATTGCTAGGAAATAGTCAAACCACTGAAGAACAAACCACTTCAACATGTTGTTTTGTTCTAATTCACTGTAAGGGCTCCTAGAGGAATGAGAAAGCTAATTTGACAATACCAAAAGGACCCACCACACAATAATCTGCTTTCAGAAGAAAAGGTAAGAACTAGAGAATTAATGCTAGTTTTAGCTTGAGGTAGCTTGATTTTTCAGTATGTAACTTTTATTTCTTTAAAGACTGGCAGAAGGTCAATCCTTTCATATGAATGGTTTTCATGATGGAGATTAAACTCTGTAAAAAGATTTATTATGTAGGATTATAAGATCCCCTCCATGATGAGGAATTTATTGCCAGTGCAGCTGAGAGAAGCTGTAAGTGGAAAAAGCTTTCATTTTCCTTTGTAGGTTCTGACCAAGGGGTTATGCTTAATGCTGCTGTCTTTGCAGAAGTAAAGCTCCTCTAGAGGAGCACATTTTGAGACTAAGAGGTTTTACCTGTGTGAAGACTTAGCACTTTTCTGGTTTATCTTATCATGTAAGACCACTGCACTAACTGTGAGAAGAAAGTGATCTCAGATAAGATTTCAGTGTCAAACGTTCCACTTGGTGCACTTTATTTAGTGTGTGTGAACTTTGAAGTGTTCACATCGCTGCTTTGAAACTCCTCTGTCCTTGTCATTATAACAAAAACTGTTTTCACGAGTATATATAAAAAAGCATAAATATAAAGCAGAAAAAGTGTACTGAATGTTTCCATTTTAGTTTGGGAAGGTCCTTCATTATTAACTTAACTAGGATCAAGGATACACATGCATTACTGAGTAGGACCGAGTAAAAAGCAATTCGCTACCATCAGGTTTTGCCTGCATGAAGGACTCTCTATTGGTGGCAGGTTTGTCTTATATCATAAACTCTGTTTCATGGACAATAAAAGCTTGCTTTTGCTGCTTGCATAATGTAATCAATCTGCACAAACACCTCGACTTAAAGTGATTATTGGCATGAAAATAACAGAGGGTTCAAGGAAATTGGTTTTTCTTCCATTCTTTCATCCTTATATTTCTTCTGACAAATGAACATCTCAGCTGAAACCCCTACATGTTTTTGCCACCCAGTTCTTGAATTTCCCTGTGAGATAGAGATGTCTCTGTGGGAAAATCTGTGGTCAAAATCTACTTCATCTCCACTCCAAGAGATTATTTCTCCTTTTTCAAAGCCACATTTTCCTTCCTAGCCTCTTCCTCAGCAACACAATCAGATATTTAAGCATTTGGCACAGACGAGGGGCTGAGGAGAGCGGAAATTCCACATGTTGAGGAAAAGGGTGGGAACAGACATAATTTCCTTGTTGGGATCTTTTTAAATTTTTTTTCTGGTGATGTTTATGAAATCAAGAAACCAGTAATCTTATTATATGACAGTAGGAAGTTTCAAAGCTACAGTGCTATCTAAACATGCATTTGTTAGCATACTGACATAAAAACAAATAAAATAAGTGTTCAGAGCAAGTCTGGTAAGTTAAAGAATTCATTCTGTCTTCTTCTTGGTCAGTGCATATTTTTAAAAATAATGCATTTTATTTATTTAAAACATATGAAACCCGTATTTTAAAATTAATGATGTTATTTGAGCCAGATTCTGAAATGTTTAAGAATGTCTGCGGCATAGTTTTAGATAACCAGACCAACTGAATACCTTGGGTTTCTTCATTCCTCACCACCCATCCTGGAGCTTCAAGCTGGCTGAGCTTGTACTTATCACTACATCCCTGAAAGACATCTGGCCTCAATTGCCTTGCATTCATCATGGGAACTTTTCACACTGTACAGTACTGTTAAACAGAATTATTAAACTCTTGGTTTTTAAACTTTTTGAATCTGCACTTCCTTTCCCACAATTATCTTTGTGAAGCATTTCAGAGCATATTGGTAAAGGAGAATTAAATTTGTGCTTTTGCATGGTGTTACTTGCGGACTCACTTTTCAACATGGATATAGTGTGGCTGGTTGAATATGTTGTTAAATGAATGAATGTTCCACCAATAAACACCTTTGTTCAGCCACCACCTCTTTAAGCAGAAAGAGAGGCTATAATTTTCCCTTTCAGGACAGAGCACCTTTAAAGCAGAACAAATAAAAAGCCACATTTTAAGCTAAGTGTACTGTTGACTGAGGAGTTTTGTCTTCTGATGGATGCAAATCACTTTCACAGATTAAAGTAATTTTCTATGGCCTAAAGGGAACTTTCTGGATCGAGTCATTAAATTTTTGTTTAAGCATTTTCATATGTGGAAAAAACCTTTTTTGCTCAAAAAATGTAAATTTTTAACACAGTCCTTGAGAAACACATCTCATTTTGTCTGGGATTTGTATATTGGCTGCAGACAAGAAATGTGATGATACGAACTTTAAAAATTCAGAGATCAGCAGAAATTATTTCACTGCATAACACCTAGAAGAATCCTCACAGTAAACTTTTGGAAGCCTCAGATCAACAACATTTTTTTTGCATCCTAGTCCTGCCATTGAAAATGTACAGGGAAATTATTTCCACCCTGTCAGTGATGGACCAAGCAATCCACCTTCCCAACGTGCAAAGCGTTATAGTTTATGAAACCTTGTCAGATGCTGCCTACATTTGAGCATTTTACAAGCTACCACCTCAACCTGGAATAAATTAGTAGGAAATTGCTGTTTACCAGGTGTTAAAAATGTTTCAGTTAATAGCTGTGTTAATACACAGTGGTTGTGACAGAAGTAATTAGGTTATCTTTTGTCTATCATTTTCTGTGCTGCCTTCAGCAGAAGAGAACTAACTTAGACATACCTACAAGCTAAACACACCACCTTATAAATACTATTTTAAAAACATTAACTTGTTTCAAAATATGAACACTTACTGATCCACTAGAAGGAAAGGAAAAAACCCACTTGGATTCTATTTGATTTAGGAAAAACAAATTTCTAACAGCTTTCTTTAACTAAATGCTAATTAATAACTTTAGTTAGAAATATATTATTTCCTTGGAATAGCCTGTTCACTTCATTTTGAGAATTAATTAAAAGATTTTGCAGATACATACCCTGTTTGGTTTTTTCACAAAAAACCCACATTTGTTGACTAGAGGTTCATCAAGAGAAAACCTACCTTGCAGATACATACCCTGTTTGGTTTTTTCACAAAAAACCCACATTTGTTGACTAGAGGTTCATCAAGAGAAAACCTACCTTGCAGATAGGTGATGCATCCTTGCAGTTGAATACCCTTTAATGTGCTTTTATTCTTCTGAGAACATTTGTCTGGGACTTTGGAGGATGTAAAAATAGTGCTGTTTTAGAAACACCACACAAGAGAAAAAGCAGTGCCCCAAATAGATACTTTCCACACACATGCACTGCTACATGAAGTCCTATTGATTCAATAAAAAGTATTTTCTCCTTAAGTTCTCTCAAGCTACTTTGCAGATTTGTCACAGGCCAGTAAAAGCATCTGGTCAGCAGTGTGAGTTTTCTCTCCTCCTTCCCAGTGACTGTGCACTTTGGCATTAGCGAAGGGGTAAAGTGGTTTTCCTCTTTTTCTTGCAAATTGCTGATGGGGGAATATCAAATGCTCTGGTATGGTTGTGGTGCTGGTTTGCATGTGAAATAACTCCAGAAGTAAAAGAGATACGGAATGGGTATTTGTGAGCGCTGAATCAACCCAAAGTGTCTACAGCAGTCATATAGCTTATATACTGCACAGATAAAAATGCCTGTGTTTCAAGAGAAATTAGAGAAATTTTTGCCCTTGAAAGGGCTATAAACTATAACCATTTCTTTAACATATCAGAATTTTTCTGCCTAATTGGATTGGGATCAACTTAATTAAAAGATGCCTGAACCAGTTAAGTTTTCTGTGATACAAAGTGAGCTAAAACAAAACCACCAACGATAATATTCATGGTTTGTATTAAGAGTTCACATCTGTAGTTGAATTGAAACAGATGCTTTTCAATACAAGCCATTGTTTTTAACTTGAATGTGACAATATGTTTTGATGTTTTCTCCTTAATTGTAAAATCATGTAATGAAGTCCCTTTAGTATGTGTGTGGCAAATTGCCAAAGCCTCTGTTTTTCCAAAACTCTTCGGTAAAATTTCTCATGGTGCCTTAGTTAAGATAGTTCATCACAATTGGACGATTCTCTTTTTGGATTACAAAAGGTCCATTTGGGTATTTTGGAGAGTTCTGAGCAGGACTGGAAACATAAGGATGCACGACTTATATTTCCATAAGGCTGGGCAAAACCAGGCTTTCCTGAACATAAAGGATCATGGTGGAACTTCCCAAGAAAATCTCCTGTTAAGTATGTCTTTATTATTCCAAATGAGCAGTATGAAAGTATTTGGTGGTGGGCTAGATCACTTGAAATCAAGTGATAAGGATAAAATTTCATGAACCTTCTGAACATTGTGACTGGGCAGGTGTTTTTCACTGAATGCTGAAGTCTGAAATTGCAAATGACACTTCATCACCCAACAGAAAGTGTGACTAGGAAAAATACCCATGTCTGCTTATTGATTATAAGTAAGTTTGCGGTGTTTGGTAGCAGTGATGAAGATATGAAAGCTAGAAATGGAAAATTGCAAGGAATTTTAAGTTTCCTGACAACAGATATAACAATAACAATAGTAAAAAATTATTGCTAAAAATGATACTTGTTTTCTTCAGTATAAATGTGAAGTACATGTGACTATGGTGGATAGAGTGAAGAAATAAATAGACCTGAAATTCTGTCCAAAAGTCTAAACCCTTTTCAGTTTTCAGAGATTTGGTGTTTGAAATAGAAAATAAACGCGGATTTGTTGAAGAAAAATGGGTGAGTTAAACTTCGAGGAAAATGGACAGAATTTTCAGAATTCTGGAGCTCAGCCATGAACTTCAGGTAACACACGAGCAGAGAAGCCCACTAAATTACACAGGACTGTGGTACAAGGCCCGGCTGATTAGCATGAAATCAGCTAGAAAGCCAAGGATACAGACAGATCAAGGATCATTGTGAAGCTCCTGTATCACTTTCAGAGCAAAGAGGATGTCATTAGGCAAATGATAACACTGATAAGGATGTTACTGTTCAGGTCAGGCTGTCCAAACCATTGCTTCTAATGCAAGCAAAGAATAAACAGTAAAATACAGGTCAGATATTCATTTACAGGTAGCATATTGAACTTTGCCTTCTTTTATCAGAAGGTCACCTCTGAACACCCACCCATATGGTGTTTTCAGATTAAAAAAATCACGTATTTATATGTCCATAAAAGTTCAGGATTTTTTTTTAGTGTTTGTTGCTGCGATTGTCTGGGCGGATATTGATTGCCAAGGGCATGACATGAATGATGCCTTCCAGCAAAACAGACCTATTTCTCTATTTGTGCTAAAAGAGTTCACCTTTCAGTGCGAACAGTCTATAGGAATATGTATACAGTAGAGAAAAGAATTCTCAGCACACATTTGGGATATATAACGTTTGCTTCCACTTGCACTGTGGGTCACTGACTTAGACTGGGTCTTATCACCTCTCCTGAGTTCAGACAATTTTTCAAGAGATAAAATATAGATTTTGGGCTTGAGCATTTAGGATCAGATTTTGTTATAATGTGATTAAACATTTTCATTACTGTTAAAACATGCCCCTTCATTATTCCCCCAACACAACTTGAAAGTCTTGTGAGATATGCTTACCTATCCTAATTTGTCATAACCACGTGACTACTTTGCCAGCCTAAAGGTCTGTCTAGCTCATTATCTTATCTGCAACAATGTCTGGACAACCATGTATAAATATTTTCTCTCAATTTCTGACTATTTCTAGCTTGGGAAGATTTCTAAACTGGATGTGATTTTGTACCATTAATTCTCAATGTGGTGCTTTTTCATATGATTGCCGTTGTCATCTTCAAGCTATGTAAACTACTAGGAACCACAGAGCCACTGGAGGCCTACTGTCCTCTGAAGAAGATGTACTTTTTTAATTCTTCATTTTCAGTATGGTTTCTCCTAGCTCCTTTGGACAGTTCTGGTTATTGTATTGAGGAAGACAATGAAGCTCAGTCTCTATCTTCTTTATGTTCAGTCATGGTTTTATAAGCTCCAATCATAAACCCTCTAAGTCGTTTTGTCTGTGGATTCAGGCTCCTGGGTGTCTCAGCCACTCCTTGTGCCATCCACATCTTTGATCATAATTGTTGTCCTTCTCTGAATCTCTCTATTTTACTTACAGCCATAGTGGGTCAAGGGTACAAGGACTGCACTCCATATTCCTGGCTTTGGGCAGATAAGGAACTTCTTCAGTAGCATAATGATGTTGTCTATTTTTGTTTATATCTTCTAAAACTCTGAGGGCTTTTGACTGCTAATGAGAACTGATCTGATGTTTTCATGAGCCACCTATGATAACCCCAAGACCCTTCTTTTTCATTGTAATAATTATTACTTTTTAGATGTGCTTCACTTTATATTGTCTACACTAAATTTCACCTGCCATTTGTTGCTTGCTGAGTCAGATATTTTTCCCAATTATCCACAGCCTTTATCCTCAGTTATCCTGAATAATTTAGAAAACTCAATGAACTTTCCTCTGATAAATTGATGGCTTAACTACCTCTGGATCACCTTAATGCTAGGGATTTTCTTTCTCATGGTTTTTGCAGCCCACTTTCCTTCCTCTGAATCCTGCATGAAAGAGTTAGGCTTGAGGTGATCAAGCAGTTGCAAAAGGTTAATACTCTAAATGAGCTCTTGAGTATTTGGGGAATATCATTTGTGCTGTAAATTAATTTACTCTTATTCACTTTTATTTCCTTCAGGTCATCTTTCACTAACTCCACTATATNGAGGAGACGTCCTTTCGGACATCTTTCCTTGAGATTGGCCCAAACCGGGACAGTTGGTATTATAGATCCTTAGGAAAGTTTGCTAGCAGAAATTCTTTGTATGGTTTTTGCTTTATCTGGAATAGTTACTTTTACTGTTTTCAATATCACCATTCAGACTGAGTGCATAATTGTATAAAGGTCTCTATTATTCTGCTCCCAGAAAGATACATTTTAAAAAAAAATTCACCCAATTTTTATTCACAAACATGCTAATGACATCTCAGCCTGACATCTCAGATTTGTCAAAGAACCATATGAAAAAACCTAGATTACTGCCACATGTTATTGCTCAAGTGATTCTTACACCAAATTAATGCTGAGTTTCTGCATGGGTGAGAATTAGGAACAGCTGAAAGTGGCCCCATAGTATTTTTTTTTCCAATGCAGTGACTCCACTTGAGATGAGAATATGGACCTGAAAAGCAGAGAAGGATGGCTCCCTGCCAGTGGCTGGGCAGGAGGTATGGAATAGGAGCTTGGACCTATTGGCAGAGCTGTTGAACAGATGAGAGAAACTTGGAGCAGGTGCAGCAGGTGGGTGGGAGAGAGGGACAACACAACAGTGTCAGTCCTGGAGGCAAACTGAGCTGAGAGCAGCAGTGTTTTATGGGAGCCTTTGAAAGTGTTCCTGTTGTGAAGTGAGAGCAGCATGGGTTCTCCTTACTCTTATTTAAAATGAAATTGTTTGCCCATACCATGAACCAGCCCCATCACAGCAATCTTTAACACTTTGCAGTGGCTTATACACCACACACAGCTATTTTACAAAGGAACAGATAAGGCTTTCCCTGACTGCCAACCATGCAAACCCACCACATCCTGGAGGTCAAATGGGGCCCTTCCTCCCCCAGGCACCATCACCACTGGTGGGGTTGAGGTTTGGTGGAACATCAGAGTAACCCCTGTGTTCCCTGGACACTTGCAGTGAGAGCCTCAGTGTCTGCTTGGGCTATCAGTAAAAGCAACAGAGATCACTGCTCTGACTCAGAGCTGTGTTGCCTTTGGACTAGCCAGGCAAATGCATTCCAGGGACTGAATTCAAATTCACTTCCGGACTAGAGTCAGGCTATAGGACCCATCCCCTCGATCTCTGCCATATCGCCAGAGTCCAGAGTGAGTGAGGACCTGCCATGGACCTCTGTGTAGGTGTCAGCTGAGGGGACAGGGCTGCACAGTCCCAGAGGGCCTTTCTGTCCCCACAGCAAGCAGGGTTATCTCATCTGCTGCAATATGCCCCTGGGATGCAGTAAAGCTTAGTTCTAATTTCATCTGCTGCCGATTTGACTGGCACATCCAGAGCAGACTCTCCACCTCAACTGTCTTCCCACTTAGCACAAACCTGTACTAGGCTTTCTTTTAAAGATAGTTTAGCAAATTGTCAAATCAATATTTGTAAAGCATTCTGAACATGGGAAGTGGATCTTCCACATGACAAGCTTCTGCTGTTCCTGACCTCTTTCCGTACCTCAGGTTTCTTACTACTCTGATATTCCTCTGCAATGCCACATATTCCCCTGTATAACACAGGTAGTTTTTTGGGTTTCTGTTCCTGAATTTGCCATTGATATCTTGTGATCATGGATTTAATTGCTCTGCACTTTGTCAGTGTGTACAGTGGTTATACAAACATCTAGCCACCTAACAGGAATTGTGAAATGGAGGAACCTGATGAACACAGCGGCTTGTTTTTATGGGCTCATGTGAAATGCAGATAAAAACATGCCAAGTAAAAAAAGTTTTACTGCTGTTATTGTTTAGTTTGATATTTACTGTTTAGCATGATGGGAAAATATCGTGATATGACAGAGGACAACTCTAGCAAAGGAAAACCTCTCTTGGTCCTTTTGGTCTCACATACCAGATACTTAGCATACAGCGTACTTGATGTGTCTGACAGAACAAAAAAGAGAAAGACAGGGAAAATGTGCATTCTGCAATTCTGTTTTCACCAGGCACTGGCCAATAAATTATGTCTAGACTTTGTCCCTCAACCACTATGCAGAAGGTCTGGACTGAACCACCTATAATAAATTAATTGTGGTGAGAAAAAAAATCACAGTGGGAAAAGAAGCAGGGTCTTCATTTCAGCTTCCCATATAACTTCTCTGCCAGTAAACAGCTTTACTATGATAGCTCAGCCAACAGGCACTCTTTTGAAAACTTGTACTGAAGCCCAGACTTTCTTACAATATCACAGTTCACTGACTTGCCAAATAGTTTCTGGATAGATAGCACATCTGTATCTGGATCCATCCCAGTATTTTCTTATGCAGCAAGACTCCATCTGAAGTATTTTACATAAAGCCCTCTGTAGCCTCTTCTTGTTTCAAGCTTTGAAATCAGAAGAATGATGAAATATTTAATTATCTGTGTGTCCTGCCAAGCCTCTTTCATTACTTACCTGTAGCTGTCTGTGTGCAAGAGGAGGAAAAAAAGAAGACATTTTCTGAAAACAGCACTGTGTCTGGTAGGTCTGTTTTTGGAAAAATGGTCAGCTCCAGCTCTCTGTTAAGGTGTTGCAATCCTGTGCCTCCTGTACAGGATGGGAGACAAAAGATGTGACACACCTCAGCTGATCTGCAAGTGGGCTCGGCAGGAGCCAGCTCCCCTGTAGCCCGTGCATGGCATGGAAACTGATAGATAAAAGGGCCCACAATTTTTAGAGTTTGGCAATTTGCACCTGCCAAATATATGCCCACATATTTGTGGCCACAAAATGAGTTATATGTGTGAACCTCAACATACGCCACTTCTATTCTGTGATTTATATTCCCGATGAGGTAGTCAGAGAGGCAAACATGCTCAGGTTTCAGCAGTGAAGTGCAGACACAGATTTTCTGACTAGAACTTGCTCTTTCTCAAGTGCATCCCAATGAACAGATTTATTTCAGTAAGATGAGAGAGTCTGGGTCAGAAACAGGAGAAAATAAAATATACAGCAGCTACTTTATAACCCACTCAGCATTTATGTGACTCTTTGCTTTTACAATGTAATTTTATTCACTCTTATCTTAAATACATCATTCCTATACCTGTGAGTCCAACCTGCTGCTGTGGCATGTGGGATGGTGGAGCAGGTTGCCATCCTGCAGCAGGACTTTGTGACTCAGAACCTGATTAAGGAAAGCTCCAGTACTGGCTGTTTAGTAGTAGACACAAAGGTAGTAGCCAAAGGAAATTAAAATAAAGCAGTGGACTTTCCACCTGTCTAACTTACCTAGAGCCCTTCAGTTTCACCATGCTTGTTAGGATAGCAGGCTGAAACTGAGATGTGCCAAAGAGTTTCTGCTCCTCTGTTGTTTCTCCCAAGCAACAGCTCACTGTCTCTGGAAGCACTCTTATGAAACATTACTAGCATCCTTTACTCTTTTGTCCTTGGATGGCTGCGGGTCCTTGATTGCTCTCAGACAGAGCCAGAGATGGAACCATCATCAAAGCTATCAGTTCTGGCTAAACCTCTTAAAGGTTTTTAAGTATTAGGGTGTTTTCCAGGCTGCTGCTTGGTGAGTTAGGCCAGTGTAGTCATCCAAAAAACATCTCTGTAAACAGGCTAGCACAAAACACGAGTAGATTGTTGCATGACAGTGCCAAGTCTCACACAGACACTCTTTGAAAATAGCATTAGAACAGTCTATAAGTTTTCAAGCTTGCTTATTTAGTCATTCATAAGCCAGGGAATAACAAAGTTGAGGTATGGTGATTGAATATAAAACCTTTAGTGTGCTATTTGAGGCATCATGTCAATGGGTCTTCAATTGCCTTTAGCATACTATTTCTCGAAGAATACCCTCCTACTTTCCCTGTCATCATGATTATTCCCATGTATAGAATTTTGTAGTGCTTTTCATCATACATGTTAATCATATGTGTTAATTTTTTCCTCTGAATATATGATTAATTTGATTGTTTTTCTTATTTAGTGATGTATGAACATTCACACACCCCCAACATTTTTATAGCTGTATCTTAAAGCTCTTTCTCAGACTAAATTATACACATCTCTCCATAAGAAATATGTGAAATAGAATTTTTGATTTTTATTTAAGATTTAATCCTGTTGAAGTTCATAGCACTAATGTGATTGAGGTTAATGATTTGGAATTATATTCTCAGGAACCAAACTGTGTTGGAAAGTCAAGGAGATTGCACAGCTAATTTTCTAGATCCATTGAAAATCCGTGCATATACATTACATATTTTTAAACAGTGATTTTGGGTTTATGATGTGAGTTATCAGTATTTTAATATTTTAACACAAATGGAAATGAAAATGACTTAAACACCTTTGGGAATAAACATCATGGATGGGATGGGGTCCGGTACTATAGAAAGGTATAGTTCAGCAGCAGCCAGGCTAATACTGCAGTATATGAATATATCTACAGAGATATCAAACACAGTTCATCTCAGTAGGGCTTCTTGATGAGCAGTGTCCTCATCAAGGGATTTGAGGATGACAGCGTTTGGTGGACCATGGGTGAACTGAAGGCCCCAGAGAAAACCTCTAAACTGCCAGTCTCTGTATGGGATGGATGGAGCACAAATGGCGGTGGGAACTGATGTGATTAGAGCTACCTTGAGCAACTCTGTAAGTGCACAGTAAGGAAAGACTTGATGGGCGTCCCTGTAACGTCATGTAGACCCAGGTCATTCCACCATTGCCATTTATATTGTCCTTTCAAACATGCAGTTCACGGGGTGGCTACAGGCTCACCTCTTTGGGTGGCAAACAGGATCCTTTGGGAGGAATAAGAATGGGAAAGATAGGGAAAGCTGATCAGGAAACAACAGAAAAAAGAAGACTCCTAGGAGAAGAAAACCTGAAAGAAAATATGTGGACACAGCTGGACACTGAGTAAAGTGCTAGATGATCAGAGAAGTACTTTTCAGATGTCTGGAAAAGGCTTGGACAAAATTGCACCTGGCTTCTGGGGTACTTTGGATGTATTGTAACCTCACGGGTATAAATATATGAAGCACAGGATGATGTGAGATCTCTGAAGCCCTGGGAAATTCCTGAAGTACAGTCACATTTAATGTGAGGGTCTTGGAAATGAGGAAGAGTCATTTACACTGAAATTTTCTAATTTTATATTGCAACATTTTCATACCTACTTTTATTGTTTGTTTTGATTCCCCTTCCCACTTCCCCAAAACCGTGCTATTTCATTTTTTTATCCAAATCTGGGACACAAGTGTGTGTGAAACACTGGCATCTTCATTTGAAATTCCTGGGTTTGCTTTTTAATCAGAACCTCTTGAAGAGGAGAAAAAAGAAAATTATTTGGCATGATCTGTGTACCAGTGTGTCTACAGGTACAATAAGAAATCTAAATGGAGCTGTGCACATAGAAAAACATATGAAATAAATCAGTGCAAGTTAAGAGGACTCGCCCACCGACCTTTTCTTTGCTGGAATGAATCGTGTGTAAGTTTCCACTAGATCATCCTTTGATTTTCAGGACTGATTAAATATTTTCTGCTTTCAACTCTGAGGAGATGCTTTTAATAAATTTTTATTATTTTATCGGAGCACTATGTGTTCTGGCTCCCATTAGCAATGAAATCTGTCCAGTGAGGTTTAGATTTGACTGAAAACATAGATTTTACCTTTCTTCAGTTACTCTTTTCTTGTGTACCAAACGGATGAGTGGTTAGTGGCAGGACACTAGAAACAAGCAATCCCCCAAATTACACATCCAGCCAGGTCACCAAATTTGATTGGATGTTACAATATATGTTGAAGTCCCACATGAATGCTTTGACTGTTGTTATCCATTTCATTGCATCTGAGTTATGATTTTAAACAAGTTTTCATAAACCTAATCAGTGGGCTTTACAAATGCCAGTCTTTAAAAAGCCATTCAGGTTATACAAAAGAATGTGGGTGACTAGGTGCAGTATTTGTTTCACACACACAAGCTGATCCCTTCCTGGGTGTCTTCAGATACCTGCAGATGAAGAGGGCACTTGAGGATAAATATACCTGGTCTGACCTTCCAAAAGCCATAGTTGCTCCACTCCTGCGAGGTCCTTCCTGTCTTGCCTGTGCATTCTTAGGATCTCCCTTTGGCCCAGTAGTTCATTATTCCTTACTGGTCCTGAAACACCATATTCAAGCTTTTTGGCAAATGCCATCCACCCCTGGCTATTTATTACAAATTTATTTGATTGACTTATTTTAAAGCCTTCTGCTAACTTCACCTGTTTTCTGAAGGACAGAAATTTCCTAGCAGAAGCAACTGTTCATATGTTAATTTTGTGAGCTGCTTATTTGTGGGAAAATCTTTGCTTTCCTATCACAACCTAGAGCTAGTTGGCATACTAATAGCTACTCACTAAGGAGGCAACTACTTAACTTCTGGAGATGATCATTCCCAGTCAGTTCAGGTTTTAAGGAACTAGTCAGTTTAAAGCAGGGAATTGTTATCCTCAAATGACCCATGGCAGGTTGAAGTATCTCAGTAGGGAGAAAAGAAATGGCAAAAATGAGAGACATAACAGATATGTTGCTTATCCAGGTACTACATGCAACTTTGAAATGGAAATGGAGATGAGTTGAGAAAAGCAAAAAAATGTGTTTTATTTAGATTATCATGTTAAAAAAGGGCTGAGGAATCTGTGAGCATTTGGAAAGGAATGAAAGGACTTTTTAGCAGGGCTAGAACAACTCATTTTAATGAATTAAAGATTTGGGTTAAATTGTAACAGACATAACAAATAGTTAGGGCATTAAATAATCATCACCTGGCTTGTTAACAGATTTAGAAACCTTCTGACCTTTGAGAAGTCAAGTTAATCTAATTTGTTGTAGTTTGGTTTTTTTTTTAAATCAATAATCAACTTTTCCTCTTTTGAAATTAGACATTTAAATAAAGTACTGAAAATAATTAATTACCCTTTGAAGAGACTGGTGGATGAAACTCCCTTTTTACAGTTAAAATCTGCAATCATTTTCTTTCATGATTCCTTCAACATGTCTCAGTGCTTGCTGAAACTGAACAATTTGGAAGACTTTTTGTACACTAGAAAGGTGGTGTCTTCTTGGATTTATGTAATCACAGGTTTTCATCTGCTCTAATGCCATTAACTAACATTTCCAAATGTTTGGTGTGTGGAAAGATCAATGGCTTTATTAATCTAAACGTATTACTCCCCTCACCCTTCCCTATTTCAAATCTGGTTTCTGTTTAAAGCTCTCCATAACCTCAGCCTTATTCTAGGTTAAATGTGATATTAATCAAGCTGTGGATAAAGGCCACATATATGACTGAAGCTGTGTTTATTAGCTTTAGTGAAGCCTTTGATTTGGTCACACATTCTTTGCTCTTAACAAAGCCTCAGAATAATAAAATATGGGGTTTATGTCAATCCCTAAATTGGTTATCATCATATTTAAGCAATAATGGAAAACAAACTATGCTCACTATAGTGGCATATGATCTGATTTTAAACCCTCTGGTGCAGGTGTTGTCGATGGTATTCTTCTTCTAGTGCTCTGGTTGTTTTCTTTGGAAATGTCATATTCAATATGCGTGGATAAATAGAATACCTGCTTTTGTAAAGAACTTTGGTTTTTTAAATCCTTCCTTTAATCATAAAGTAGTCTTTATTTGTACTTTCCAGCTTATGTAAGATGTGATCTGAGGAGAGGAAAACTGGATGTTCAAACAGTTAGTTGCTGCATGGTGTTATGAAGAGCTGTTTTGAGGCTGTGTGCATCTCCAGCCCTCCTGATGGCTAGCAAGATTTCCAACTGCAGGGCTGTCCTGCAGAAGACATTATTGGCTTGTTTCTGCTCTTTGATGTGCTGAGTATAATCCCTGCCCAGGATTAGACATATGGTGTAAATTCAGTCTGGGTCCCTTGAAGAGAAGGACACTCTTCCAGGTATCAGTCAGCAGAGAGGGACTATAGGTGCCACCACATGCAGAAGACTTTCTTAGACTCTAAGTCTAAGAAAGTCTTAGCTCTCAATTCCTGCTCTTGTGCTGCTAGAATGGGGAACAGAGGAAACTAATGCTTTACCCTCCTTTTAGCACATCAGTATAACTACTGACTATTGTGCATATTTATATACTAACATTATAACAAATGTTTTGGAAAACATTATTATATCTGTAAAGAATGTAGTCACCAGAGCTCAGAGTAGGGCTGTGCCTCCTACAGAGACAGTGGGTAGGAAGGTTAGCCTTCATCCCCATCATGGACAAATTAATATCTTGCCTGGAGGGCAAGTTTCAGGACTTTGTCATGACTTGGTCTCCATGCCCATTTTCTACTTACATGGACCATAATTTCTCAAAATGCAGGGAGACCCAAAGGTTAACACAATTCTCTCTTTGAATAATCAATCCTTGCAATGTATAGCCACTTATGTGGTCCCTGAGGCAGTGACTCAGTCCATGACAACAAGCACACCTGATTTAGAATACAGTATTCTAAATTGCTGAAGCCTTTTTTTTGATTTTGCTTCTCCTGCCAAGACTCATTGGCTGGATGCTAAAGGTAGAAAAAATTATAGTTGTAAACAGAGTGCAATTTTTAACAGGAGGAGATTTAACATCTGAAACTGGCACTGAGAAATGTCATGCTGTCATTGGCACAGGGACGCTTCATGCCTCAGTACCAGTTGGCACACAAAATGATTCTGCGATAAAAGAAATAATAATACTTTCTTCATCCTCTGTTAGAATTCCTCTGCTATGAGCTCTTGGATTATCTTGGAGATGTGGACTGGCTTATGCTGCAGGCTGGGAATACTGGAAATAAATACTCATCTTTTAGAATGGGTGTTTTTTTGGATTGTTGAGTCTTGTTTTCCTGTTATATTGTTACTATTAACTAAATCATAAGACAACTCTGTGTAAGGTTATTGTTTCCAGTGATGTCTACTGTAGTTGTCTAGATCCCTTTGAGAACTTGCATCTGCTTTGATGCAAGATATGCACTTTTTAACCTTCAAGCAAATTATTTTCTTAAAAGCAAGGGAGGGAATTCTTCAAATCACCAGTTCTCAAATATTTTCTGAGAAGAATGTCTGCATTAGTGTTCAGTGCAGCTAATCTCTGCAAAATGGAATAGCTTCCATTCAGCCACCATATTTGATTGAGCTCCAGAAATGCCTAGAAAAAACAATCATATCAGACAGTCTCACAGAACTGCAGATGTGACATTCCCTTATCAGTGACTTAAGGAGGAGCTATCAGTGCCACCAACAATCATAAGATGTAGTGGTTTCTGCTAAGCTCCTTCACGACATTGTTTTACCCAAGTGAATGGCATAAGAAATTGACAAAATAATGGTGTAAGTATTACAAAACTCCCACCAGAGAAAAAGGCACTGAAAGCAAGTGCATATTTGAGAGGTGTCCTGGAGATCTGAGAAGTCCCACCTGAAAACCTTTGTTTTAGCCAAGTGAAGTGGGGCCGCCATCAAACAAACAGAAAGAAAGTTAACAGAAGTGAACACGGAGTTTTCTAAATTTTAGTTTCTTTGCAAGGCCATTCACATACATCATTATGGCATGATTTCTGAAGTAGTCTGGAGTAGCTTTGTATGAGGTTTGTAAGGTCACTTGCAGATAGCAACAACAAAATTTTAAGTGCTAGAATATCCCTTCTCCCTTCTCTCACTGTCCATCATATTCAGTGGAATGAGAGCAGCAGGACCAGGTCAGAGTTAAGGTTGGCTGCCAAATTTCAAAGCTTTCAAAACCTCATTATTTCATAACTGCGACATTGTAATAGTACTGCTTTAAATTAGCTGATATGTATTTACTAACTTAATCTTAGTACAGTGCAGGGGCTTAAGGGTCTGGGAATATTGCACAGCTTTGATCTCTATAAACCCCTATTAGCACAGGTACTGATACAATTATCTGCAAGGTCACTCTACATACTTACAGGCTAGCAGTCCAGTCAACAGATCAAACTACCTCATTTATCATCATGTGATCTGTTTCTAATTAGTTCACTCCAGTTAATGGTTTCTTAAAACTGTCTTTTTTGATTTTTTTTTTTTTCAGAAACACTTAAACCACTTGAAATAACTTCTCAACATTGGCTGAATATATTATTTATTTCCTGGCATGTTTCCAGTTGTATGAGTTACACAGAATTCATTTACTTCATTAAATAGGTAATTTCTCTGCTCTCAGAGATGGAAGGCACAGAACAGTGCTGTGGTGATGGTAGGGTCTAATAAAAACCTTTTCTAACACATCCATTACATTGTCCTGGCTCATGGAATCTGACATTCACCGTTCTGAAACAAGTCTAAATACAGCTAGTTTTATCTCCTTCCAGGAAAGCATAATCATGAGATTTGCTGAATGGCTGGTACCCGGTCAACAAAAGTCAAATTAGACTTAAACGTACCGGTTGTACTACTAGTATGGATTGGAACAAAAAGGAAATGTCAATGGTTTTTCATGCCAGTCGTAAATTGCTGGTCTTAATTAAAGTGTAATAAAAATTTTAATTTGATCAAAGTGTGTAGCACCTATTGTAAGCCTACTGTTTCATCAGGGAGATTTATACCCTTTGCTTTCTTCTCAGTACATCAGTAATTGCATCTTCTTATTACTAGATTTGCTATTAGAAGTACACCTCTCCTGATGGTTTGTGGGCTAGGATTTAGTGTTATTAGGCTTGACCTGATTTGATTCCCTGTCAAAGGGAAAACCTTTCAGCCTCAAGCCTTTCATAAACCACTGTGACCAGTGTGCCAGGAGGAGTGAAGTGGAATTTAACAAGCTGGTAAACTGGTGTGGAAGGTCTGTAAAGAGAATGAAACTACCAGTCAGAAAAAAAAGTTTATTTAAACTGGTAAAGAATGGCAGTCTCAGAAACTCATAACCTGAGCTTTCATCAAAGACTGAAGTGTTAATATGTTGTCATATTAGTTTCTGCAAAGCAAGCATTCACTTGTGAGGGAGAGTACACATGGACACAAGCCAGGGTTGAAATTCCCACTTTACTTTTGCCCAAATCAGGTGAAGCCCAAGTTTCAGGTATCATCAGCTCAGCACCACCTCTTTGCTTCCAAGTGACATGCTTGGTTGTTTTCCAGAAATTTTTCTTTTTCAGCGAGATTTGAAAGGGAAGGCAATCTCTGAAATGAAGTCATAGTTAGCACTGGCAGACACCTGCACATCGAGTGTGGCAGGGAAAGATACACAGGCACAATTTGTACCTCCAGATTTTCTGTGTAAAATTTTGATGTCCTGGCATTAATAGTAAGACATCTGTGTGGCAAATGCTTATCATGCAACTGCCCGTAACTTTTATAGGATGAAGACAAAGATAGGGTAAGAAAAAAACAGCAATGGAGGAAAGAAATAATTTGGAGAAGGAGAAAAAGGTTAAAAAATTGTAACTAAGGGAAAGGGAGAGGAAAAATGGTGTTTTGTCTCTTCCAAATATTTGTGACCCAGGCACTGAGACAAACTCCTGCGCTTGGATGTCCAAGCCTCGCCAGGAGCAAAATTTCCCAGTGTCACATGTTTCCTGTTAGATCATCAGACGGTGGAAAAAGAAAAGAAAAAAAAAAGAGAGACCATTCTTCCCAATTTTCTCCAGATTTGGAAAATAATAATTCCCTATGAATGCCCCTCTCTCTCCGGTGACATCTATATTGTTAACAGAAATGAGGACTCAGAAACGCAAACTTCTGTAGTAAGAGCAGTGTTCACATCCTGGTTTTGCCTGTTTGACAGTCAAAGCTGACTTTCATATATTACAATTTTTTCCATTGTAAGGAGAAGTTCCTATTAAGGTAACTATTACTCCCAAGCTCAAGAAAATCTGTCCATTTTTTGACACCCTCTTTGCAATGCTTCTTCGTTTCCATGGAGAAATTTTTGTGCTAAGCTGGGTTTTGTTAGCAGTTGGCACCTCTAATTATAGCTAAGTGGATACTCCCAAAATTGAAATAAAATTGCTTTAGCCACCATTTCATGTTACATCCAGTCTTGCCCTCCTGGAAGCACCTGGTGTACCTGCTATGTGTTGCTGTCATGCTGTTTTAGACAGTGGCTCATTTATAATGAGTTAGACTGAAAGAAGATGAGATTATGACACATTCCTTTATATTCAAAATGGGCTTATTCCCTGACTTCTTTGCCTTTTTTTTTTTTTCATGGAAACTACTTGGCAAAGTGGGAAATGTATGTGTTCTTTTAGGAAAGCCAAGAAATAACCACAGTGTGATATCTGTCACTGCATGTAAAGTCACTGAGGGTAGATCAATTTTATGCCAGTAATAATGGATAGAGTGAAAGGATATTGTTTTAATGATGACAAATGTGAAGTAATGGTCTCTGTCATAATAGAGTGACTTCTGATCTTTTCTTCCACTTGAAGTTTTGCTGCTGTTGTTTCCTTGCTGTTTGCTTGCAGCACAATGCAGATATGTTAAGGGCTCTCGAGGAGTTTGTTCAACTGTTTAAACTGTTAAATGCTTCATGATTCTTTGGTTCCAATGAGAGTCATAAGGCTCTTACAGTCAGTACTACAGAGTACTGTAAAACAAATATTATGTCATATTGGCATATACCATACCTTTTGAGCCCTGCCAATATTGTGGTTTTGTCTGACCAATTGCTTCATGAGCAAGACTCATGCAGATGTTCTCATCCACACTTCCATGCTGAAGTTTCAAGGTTATCTTGACTTCAATTCTAACATTCTGAATAATAAATAGGCATATTTTTAGCTTTTATCTGCTGTAAAATGGAAGATACCTGCAAATTTAAAAAATACAATTTCAATTTGCAAATATTAAAGATATCATGTCATGCATAAGAAACAAATGTCAGGATGTTCACCAAGCATACATGCCAGAGTTTGCATAAGGAAATGTTAGCATGAATTTCATAGGGTGAATAATAAATTCCTCACAATGTATCCAAGACCATCATGATGACTTACAGAAATGGGTAATATTTTTATTTTAAATTTTTTATCCTTCTTTGGTGTGGAAGAAGTTCTAGTATCATGAGGACAGGCAGGAAAAGAAATCTCTCAGTAAGTAACTGGAATTGTTTAATTTGTCACCTTAAGAAAGTGGGAACGAAAAGACACAGTATCTCAAAAATATTTGAATTACATATATATCTTAAGTGAGTTCTGAGGAATAGTAAATTCACAGCCTGGAACTAGAACCATCTCTATTTTTCACAGTGTTTGGGTTTTCCTTGAAGGATGTGGAACTCCTATTTTCACTGTCTTGGAAGCTGTTTTCGTGGTTTCGAATCTTTACATAGAGACAGTTTGGAGTCACATACTGTAGCATATGTCTAGCCCAGCTGTTCTCTCTGTACTTATATGGTCCCATCACTATAAATTTCTGAGTGGATCAAAAGTAAAACCAAAATTATTCTCACAGTACCCATGGCTGGGGATGCATTTGGTGTCCACCATTAACTGTATGGGTATATTAGAGGTGAGGGTTATGAAGAATTTAATCTCAAATCAAGCAAAATGTCTCTGACACTGCTTGAAATTGGTCCTTCTGCTGAGTCCCAACCAAGGGTACCTTCTTCATTGCACCTTTTTCCAGGAAGCAGAGAATGTGCATATTTTTTGAAGTGACATGTATGGGCAGTCCTCATGTGGCAGTGATGTCTTCAAAGATTCAAAGAAATTGCAGCTAAAATCCTCAGTGCTGTGCAGCTGTATTCTGTACAGCCCTGGGAAGGATGAGCAGTTCCAGAAAAGGAGACTGAAAGCAATTATCTCTGCGTTTTTTATCCGTCTTTTACACTTTTAATACCCCAGTGAGCCATCTCTGCTTATATACTTTTCCCTAACTCACAATAGCTTCTAGATCCAAAGTTTAACACAAAGACCAGATCCAGCATATATTTTTGCTTTTTTTATACACTGTGCTATTTTAAATGGGGGGTGGGGGGGGGTGGGGAAGAAGGAGCTGTTTTGATCAAAGCATTTTTCTTTGACATAGTAAGGCATAATAATGTATCCTCGCAAATACCTCAGCTTTCAAATGCAGAGGGCATTCTCACGTTTATAGCATAGAAGGTGCTCCAGGGATATTCCAGATTCCCTTCATTCCCAAGAGGTCTGCTAATCTCAGAAAAATGAGGGAGGCAGTTTCCTTGGCCCCAGATTTCACAATACTGTGATGCATTTGGGGAGTTTCAGGACCCAGCACCCAGGCACAGGGCTACAGGCTCCTCTTGCACCTAAGTGTACCACCAGCTGGACTCAGAGGAAGATCCCAGGCTGCATGAATTAGCATAAAACCACTTCTTAACAGCCACAAACTTTAAACAGCTTCCTCCCCTCCCCTTGCCCATTTGAATTTATTACTGGTGTTTAAGTACATGAAATAACCTTGTTTTATACACTTAGCAGATAGACATATCAGATGGGTGGTGTCACCCAGGCAGTGTAGTGGGAGACCATCTCAGCCATGGGATGTTGGGCAGAGACAGAGGGAAAACTGCATGTGCTCCCCCTGGCTCTGACTTGTGGGAGTTGCCAGGCAAAACATAACTATTTATCAGAAAACGAAACTCTAAAAAATAATCTGGTGGAGTTTTTACAATGCCTTACACAATCCAGATTGCACTTCCCCTTCAAGATAAACAATCAGTCAAGCAGAGGAGAAGTGGGGTGGTATTCAGGACAAGTGGGCTGTCCCAGCTGGGCATCCTGGCTCAGTGGGTGAGTGCGAGATCATTATTTTATATCCTTGGACAGTCCACTGGGGTAAACACTGCCTGAAAAGACAGGTTTTGAAATCTACTGATGTACTACCGTGTAGTGGAGTGTGTTATACTACCTAATCAAGTATTTATACTACATGGTCTAGAACTCTGTTCCTTGACAAATGGTTGAACTACTGTGAAGATGTCCTGCATGTTTCCCTGATGAAAATATTATTCTCAGAAAGTCAGCCTGCAAATACCAAGTCATATCAGAGAAATTCATAGCAAATAATGTAAATAAATGAAAGATAGACAATCAAGATGTATGGGTGGCTGGAACAGCTGCCCCAGGGAGGGAGTTTCAGGAACAAGGGGTTGTTGCTATCTAGCCAGGAAGGAATACAACTATTTTATCACTTTTTTGAGCACTCTTGGGGCTTAACAAACAGACATTCATGATATTGTTATCAATAAAGACTTAGAGAGTATTCTCCTGTTCCTCCTTCTGGCTGATAAGGTTGGCTCTATTTGGACTGTATCTAGAATGTCACAGTACCTCCCAGAGCCATGTTCCCTGAAGGAAAGGCTGGAGGACTGTGCTGGGACAGTACAAATGATAGAAAGGCTCCAGGAGGAAATAGCTCTCATGTACCACCTGATGACCACACACGATTTCTGCAGCAATCAGTGTGGCTGAATAGCTCTGGGTGGGACAGCCAGTGAGAATGTCTGAATGATCTGACATGCACTTGATTTGGAGGGACAGAAAACACTTTGTAGTGAATAACAAAATCTCACTCCTTTTGGTCATTGATGTTTATCCTCAGAAGTTCCCTCTTAGACTCACAGATGCATCTGAAAAGCAGAGAGGATTCTCATCACATGTGCCATCTCCAAGCCAGCAATGCCTCAAATTTATTTGGACACCATCAGCATGGAGAGGGAGGTGTGCTGTCCCGCAGTGGTGGCAGCAGTATCTTCTATCTTTCTGTCAGGCCCTGGGCTCATGCAGGCAGAGATGTTCCTTGAGGTTTGCCAGGTCCTTTGACAGGGATGCAACTGCTAAGAAGAGGCTTTTCCTTTTCACAGGAAGTAAAAAGGCAACTTGAAAAAAGTTTTCTTCCTTTTTGGAAGTAGCATTTAGCATGAGTGGTTCACATTTCACAGGTTTAGAAGCCCAGCATGCATCTGTACATCTCTGTAGCACAACTCATCCTCCAATTACTCAAGTGAATTTTCCTGAGCATTTATACCCACAAGATTCCCACTCAAATCTTTGTGTGCCAAGCTAGTCTGAACGGTCAGGACATGAGCAGTGTGATTCACTTTCAGATGTAAGAAAACAGTTCTTGAAAAGGATTACTGTGTACAGCAACTCTGGCAAGAGGTTCTGTAGGAGTTCAAGGTCTCCTTCCTGACTTCTGTGCTAAGGAAAGCAATGTTATGGCAAGATTGAGCTCTTATCCTCTGCAAGAGTAGCAACTGTTAAGTAGAACGGACATGAAGCACAAAAAACCCCCAGGAATTTCAGTAATTGCTCCGAGCCAGATTTTAGAGGTTACATCCAATACATCAACATACCCTTCTTTCTTATGTTAATGAAATATCAGTCAATAACTTGTGTAGAACAAATCCTCTTATATGTATAAGCATGTAGCTGTAAGTCACCAGGGTAGCCCAAAGCCCTAAAGCAAGAGATCTTCAGCGAGGATAAGTCAGCTTAGCTGCACTGCAACATTTCCAGTAGACATCAAACAAGACTCTGGCTGTACAGCTGAGGATTGTGTTAATGCCCTGGTGCTGCAGTTTTCTAAGCTGTTTCTTTCCGTGGTGACTGTCATTACCTCCATGCCGTTCCTGCCTCACAAATTCAGCTGGTGTGGTTTCCAGTTTGGATCTAGATCTATGAAGCCCGAAGGAGGGGCATTCCTCTGGGACTGGGCTAATACTGCCTCCTCTGGCATGAACTGTCTTTGTATTTATTTTGAACTTTATTTTCCAGTGGTTTTGAAATGACATTAACTGCTGTATTCTTTAAGTGGTGCCGAAAAATCAAAAGCATTTAATTTCCAAGGATTTGCTCTTTCTGAAAACTGAACAAGAAAATACACTGTACATGGCAACAAGAACAGAGTGAATAAACCAACAAAGCCCACACACCATCAGAATATCAACAGTGACTCATAAGGCTTACAAATTGCTACCTACCGATTCCAGGTGTCTGAAATAAATGACTTAAACTCAGCATAAACCGAACATTGTGATAGAGGCCAAATTCTTAATTTCGTTGCTAATAGTGGTGTTTGACAAATGCAAATACAAGAAACCAGATTTTATACGTTATTGTTGTAGCAAAATTGTTATTTAGTATTTAGTTTTGTATTTTAAGCCATGTCTAAGTTATGAGGCAGGCTTTCTTACCTGACTTCTAAGAAACAATATGCTTAGATGTAACCTAGTCCCAAGAAACGCAGCAAGATTATTTAGATAGCGAAATCCAGTGTATCTGCAAACCCATTTGGGAATTTAATTTGCAAAATAGACTCAAATGAATCTACTATCTACTGTCAATCACAAATAGTTTTTCTCAAGGTAACTGGCTTATCACAATAGCTTAAATACAGATGCTCTTCCCCAGAGCAGATGATCGCTTGGGCACCTGATCATCTCTCCAGTGGTATACCATAGCTGAAATAAACAAACATGCAGGTTTTGCGTCGTTTTGGAAATCACATCAAATTGGGGTATCAAATATTTATAGCTAGGTCAAAAAATAAAAAGGGCTATATACATTCAGTCTCAGTTTCTCTGTCACTTTCTATATTTTGTCACTTAGGATTTGGCCAAAGTTTTCCAAAATTTTCTTCCATATCATGGTCACTGTTTCTCGGAAAGTTTTGCTAGTAATTTTCTGCTTCATGTCTTCTGTCTTTATGAACCACTGAGGTTTTCCAAGTCTTTAATGTTTTTCTTTTAATACAGCCTCAGTACCTGCTTGTCTTATCTTTTTTTGGGGAAAAATGAGAAGTAACTGGCCCTGTATAAGATGTAGCTCATGCAAAAGCCAGGTGTAGTAGTGCTCTGTTATCTCTGACTGGACACTCCCATATATACCCTAAATGAAGTTACACCTTGGTAAATGGTATTCTGATAATCATTCTGCCTACATGCAGCAGATTTCCTGTACCCTGAGAAGTCCAGTGGTGTAACATGTTAGTCATAACAGCTAGAATTCATAACTGTCCATAGGAAAAATTGTCCAGGTGGTACCTGCTGGAATTTAGGATTGGTAGTCCAAGAACAGAAGAGAAGGGAGCAGGAGGCCATTGCTGTGCAAAGATGAGGTCACTCAGGTGGGGCCACTCTACGAAGGTATTGTGGGTTTCTGTGCAAGACAATGCCTATGAAAGGGTAAAACTGAGGGTGGAATGGGAAGCAATTGCACTGCTGCACACTGAACATCGCAAAGAGGTGCTCCTTCCTTTGCAATATGCCGGTGCTTTGACCTTTGACTAGTGACAGTGTACATCTTTGGAAAAATTGGAAAATTCAGAGGACATGAACAGAGCTGGTGGTACCGAATTGAAATAATTTGCCTGAAAAATGACTTTGTATGTCTGCTCTGTGCATATGTGTATGTATGAATGTATCTGGCTTTACTTTGTAAATGTCATTCTTGTGTTTGATGACGATACATGTACTGCTGTAAAATGGAAAGTCAGATTTTAGAAAAGCTGGGACTACACTGTACCTCTAAATATAGATGAAGAGTAGCTGTGCAAGCTGTTAGGCTTATCTTACATGTAGTGGAGGTGACGGGAGACAGTTTTCTGTGCTGAGCAGGAAGGTCTGACTTCCTGAGGCACCAAGATTAGGAAGTCGTCGTGTGAGTGCAAGGAACAGCCTGGAGGACACGGAGTGTTTGGAAGAGAAATTAAGCTCCCAAAAGCTGACATCTTTGACAGAGCATCTAGGGGGAATGGGAACATGCTAATAGACCTGTGAAGATCTGCGGGGCCCTGAATGAGAAAAGGAGAAACTGAAACTTAAAAGGAGTGATAAAGGGGAAATCACTGAATTTACAATTATTGTGTTAAGAAGATCTTCCATGGGAGAAGTACATTAAATGACTAAGAGTCATTTCACTTCAGAGTGGTGAAGAGCTCTCAGGTGAGCAATAAGCCTGTAATGAACAACTTTTTAAGATGCCACCCTTTCAGAAAAAGCTCTTAAAATCCTTGCCAGTTCATTCTCTCCAAGGTTGATTTCAATTTGTGAGACCTACTGAGCATTCCACATGGCACATCACAGCTCTGTTCTTTTTTGACTTCTGCCTAGAAATGGCTGCAAGTCTTTAATCTGGGATGTGTGGATTTAATTTTTTCCTGGCTTGGCTATCTGTTCTTCAAATGCAGTTATTTTCAGTGGGAATCCTTCCTCAGCTATTTTGGAAAGATGGCTCAAATCCTCAGTGGCTTTAGAACAGCACCAAAATCAGTGTCAATGGGCCAAGGTCATGAGATGATCCCAAGGCAGCCGTCAAAATTATAGTTGATACCTACTCTGAAGATACAGAGAGAAAAAAATAGAAAATACTCTGTTATTTGCATTTGCTTCAAATTATGTAAGAGTTACATTATTCCATCCTTTCACATCAGTGCTCTCCACCTTCAACTCCTTTTTTCCACTTGAACTGAAAACCTTTTCAAAGGACAAGATTGGAGTTTACAAGAGACTGCTAGATGCAAGTCCTACAAATGTCTTTGCACATGTTTAGCTTCATGCACAGCGGTGGTCTTGCTGATGTCAAGTTAAGCACACGCCTAAGTGTTTAGAGAAGTCAGCCTTACATCTGACATCCAAGTAAACAGACAATCATCTTAAATTCTCCAGGAATTTCTGATCAAAAAGGATGTTTTATTAAAAACAAAACAAATCTTTCACTGTATCTAAATTCAGCATAAAAATAGCTTTTAAATTAAAATTATAGCTTTAAACCTTTAATTAGTGAAATCTCTTTTTACACAGCGAAGTTTAAAACTTCACTTATATTTTAATATCTAAATGCCACTTTATAAATTATGAAAGGTCAAATACATCTCCATCAAACAGAATTTACTCTGTTGCTGCAACAGTTAAGCATAAGTCACTCACCTTCATTTTAATTAAACTGATTCTCTTGTATTTCAGGATTGGCAGATAAAAATTTACTCCAGAAGTGATGAATTCTGCATTGTTATGACACCCACCCAATTTGAAAGACAGTCTATTACGTTTGCACAGCCTCTTCCACCTGGTGATCTCAAGCCACTTTGTAAAGCTCACACAAACATTCTTAATCCAGAGGAGCATTACTGGCTGCATGAAGGGCAGCAGGTACCGACAGGGGCTGCGCGGGTGCGTTCGGCACTGCCTCATGTGCTCGAGGATCAAGTTCTCCAAATCTAAAGAGCATTGTTTGGTTTCAAGCTGCTTTGGTGAGGCAGGAATCCAAGGGGACTCTGCAGTAACAGATCCTGCCACTTACAGACACACAGAACAGTGGCTATTTTGTGGTCTCAGGTGTCCTCAATGTGCTTTACTCTGAAAATGAGGACCTGGGAAGGGGCACAGTACCATGAGTCTCTGCTTCAAAGGCATGACAGGCTGAACAAATGTTAGGTGATGTTGTTTGAAGGTAACAATTTAGCTGATAAATTTAGACATCAAGCTCTTTTCTCCTGTTTCTAAATTGTCTGTAATGTAACTGACTTTTCCAAATCTTTAGATACTGCAGTAGCATTTTTTTCACCTGTGGGCTACTGGAAAAATGGCTTCTCTGGCCTATTCACTATCAGTGGATTAGTGCTTGTACCACATGGTTGGTCAGCCTAATGGTATGGTCTTTCCGTTTCCTGATTGCACACTTCAAGCTTTATGAGCAGGAATAATCTTTTTGTTCCTTCTTTGTGAGTCATTCATGAACACACAAAATTGCTCAATGCACATATGGAGTTAAAAAAATATAAGTATTTAAGTGGCTTTTGAGAGTCTTCATAATATTGTTATGCTTGAAAATATTTATTTGGTGCAGTGCCTTTGCATCTCAGGGTTACTAGAAAATAAAATGTTTCATCTTCCAGATTGCTGGGATGAATATGCTTGTACATACCAGTAAAGCAAGATTTTGTTCAGGAGACTCAGATCTGGTTTTGTGGATGCTATATTTTGCCAGACCTAAACCATCAATTTCCACCAAAGGGACTCAGTTTAAAATAACTTCTGTTTTGGTTTTGCCAAATACCAAAAAAACTGAGCAGAAGAGAGTCTGGTGTTATGTAAAAGAACATAGGAAGTTCTTTGAACTACAAATAGATTTTTTCCTTCTATCTTACTGTAGAATGAATGCATATATATAGAAAATCTGATGTAGGCAGAGGCATCTGATATGCCTCAGAAGAAAGACGAGTCTTACTTATCAGCCATGAAGTTTCAAAACACTTTCAGAGATATTTTAAGAGCAATAGGTAATAATTGATATATTTTTTTCATAAATACATGCTGAGGTTACCGGCTAACTTGTACAGTAGATGCAATATAGGACACATGATCTCAGCTTTGAAAATATACAACTTTCTTCCCCTTTGACTGGAAAGGAAAACCACTTTCATTCAGTCAAAGAAATACATAATCATATTATCTTGTTTGACATGCCAAGCAAGAGCCGCTCTGGGAAAGGTATCAATGTCTAACAGGCAGCACCAACACATATGCGGTGCCCTAACAGAGTCCAGTTGAATTCAGAAGTGAATAAGGTAGGTCAGATAGCCTGTCCATCTTCCTTGCAGCTTAAATCTTTACTGTAAAGCCAATGATCTGTGAAAACCATTTTTCACAATTAGAAAAGAAAACTCACTGATTCATGTCTCTTGAAGGCTTGAGGAGTGACTTCTAAACCTAAGATTACACTTAGCTAATGTACCTTGCTTTGTACTACAGCCTTGAAAAAAAATCACGGAATAGTCTGAGTTGGAAGGATCCTCTCTTCAGTGAATGGCCTGTACAGGGATCAAGTCCACGACCTTGGCATTATTAGCACCATTCTCTAACAAACTGAGCTAATTCATGATCATAGCATGTCAACACTTTTCTGGAACCTTAAAATTAGTCCTTTTTCGAGAGGACTTGCATTATCAGAACTCTATTAGCCTATCTACACTAAAATTAGATTAAATGTAACTAGCACAACTTCAGGTGAAAATAAAACCCTTATGGACAAGTTTTAGGAAACCCTAGACCACAAAAGCTGGATAACTAAGTGATTTTTGTAGCCAAATTTTAGATGCTAAAAATGGTGTAATGAATATGTGTAAAAAAGTCGTAGCTCCCTTTTCTGGCATTACTTTATGTGATCCTGAATACTGATGACCAGTGTGGCCTCATTTTGACAAGGGGCATTCAGGGTAAGAGTGAAGGTTATGCCTGAACAGTGTTACAGAATCCTTTGCTCCTATCTCTTGGAAAACCACATCTGAGTCAATGTAAATACCCCAGGAAAATATCTTGCTTCTTCCTGTGTCTGTCTTGCTCTAGGTCAGGCTGTCAGAACCGATGGCATGGCTCCTAAAAATTCTCTTTTGTTTCCAGGATAGTTGTCTCCAAGCATAATAATGTTCAATAATTTAAAATGAAAAAGAAATGCCTTTTGCACTTTTTAGTTAGTTTCCAAGAGTCCCAAAATATACCTTTTCTAAGCAACTCTAGAACAATACTTTCACTGTAGCTCCAACCTCTGCACGTGCCCTTGCACCCTGTAGCCAAGGGGCTCCAAATCTGCCAGTCTTGTCATGCCCTTATCTCCTCTGCTTGCTGCTCACCCCTGACCTGCTCCAGCTCATGTTCAGACCTTGCAGTGGTGAGCTCTGCTCCCACATGCCCAGGCAGTAGTGATGGCTTTGCTCCATCCTAGCAGATATGACATGAGGAAGACAAAAATACTTTCCCAGCAGTGCCTCTGTCTGCTTGAGATGTTATCTGTGATTGGTTCCAAAAGATGAGGCCATAGTGCAGTGCTTGCTTTCTTGCTAACATGAGGGACAAAAGAGGCAAGCTGCTTGCTTGGACTGCCAGCCTGGCCCCGCAGGAGTCCAGCATAATACTGGAATTGCTGTGGGGATGTAGCAGCCTTCAAGGTGGTCTTAGCCTCGTTGTCTTTAATTTGGCTTTAGATTGTAAGTGGGTAGAGACTTACATGCCAGCTTTATCTTCTTTTGAGTACCCCCTCATGCACGAATCACCACAGCACTATCCAAGTGTCCTTTTCCCATGCCAGACCCTCAGCACTGTGTAACTCCAGGCCTTAGCAGCAGCAGCAATGAGGGTGCAGGTGTTGAGCTTTGTAAAGAACTGGCAAAGCAGCTTCTTCTCATGTTTTAGCACACAGTTTAGCATGTTTGAATTTTGCAGATTTGTAGGAAAACTTACTGTCAAGGTGATCTACACTTAAAGAAAACCTCAAATCCTTTTCCTCTTTCTTCTAGTATGTCTCTGTTGTACCATTTATCTGTCCAGAAAGCCATGACACTGGCAGTGTTGTTGCTTAGTTCTGCCGGTGCTTCACCAGGCAGCAAGTCAAACTCATCCACCTCCTGCACTTCAGGAGCTTCTGGTCTCGTAGCTACTAATGCTGAAAAACACAGTTTGCCCTTTGGTGCATTTGCTTCACCCATGTTAGATGTACTTGAAAAATGACTCCTAGTCTGACAAGTGGTGACAGCAGCTGAGCAACGCATATGGGGCTGGGGCTGTGGGGGCCTTGTGGTGCTGGATGGACGCCTGCACGACCACCATCTGCCTGCTACAGAGGAGGGACATGGGGCCAGTCGCCACAGGGGAGCCTGCTGCCAAAAGTACTTTATTTCTCCTCTGAAAAAGGTGACATGCCTTCCTGCAACTGGCAATGAGCCTCTCCACAGCTGCTCGCTGGCAGGGCATGGTCCTCTGGGGATGCCACATGCCAGTCTCAAGCACCATGCCTGCTCTGTGTAGGGGAGAAGGAGGTCTCTTTTCCAGGCAGTGTTTGGCAGGGCTTGCCAGTAGGAACAAGTGAGGGCCTGGGGCAGATGTGGGGGCGGTTGGCAGAGTAAACCTTGGGAGGAGATGCTCTGGGTCTATGTGTGTAGGGATGCCTGCCTGCCTGCTGAGAGAAGGGTGGGATATCTTCCTGGGATACCCCAGCAGGGTGCCTCTGGATGTGGGGAGCATCTGTGTGCTAGCATGGACACACACTCTGGGGACATGCAGACTCTCCTAGCAAGGTAGATACTGACTCATTCTTTCTGCAGTGGACCTGAGTCACGTTCCTCTCTCTTGATGATTTGATTAGGCCTGCGAAATATAAGGGGAAACAAAAATGAGATGAATGAAGTGTGAAAAAAAGGGAATTATAACAGCTAAAGATTCCTACCAGTTGGAAACATTTAAAAGTCCTGGTTAAACAGCTGATGTTTTGATGTATGCCTTGGGAACAGGACACACGTATCACAGAGGTTCTTCCCAGCACAGTTGTGTCCCGCCTTGACTCTTGCAGTAAATAGCAGAGGCTAAAATGAAAAATTCCTTTTCAGTGTTCTTCAGAGCTCTACAATCTCTGGAGAAATAATTCTGAAGCATCAGCTAATGAGTGTTGTCAAATGCTGAGCTGCTCCTCCTTGATTTGGTGGCAAATCACTCACTTTGATGGCAGGTTCAGAAATGTCTCAGTTCAAAACGGCCTCACAGATCTGATGGTGCCTCAGCTGAAGGACACATTCTGCTCTGTTGCAACTGCACCACTGGTGAAATGTTTGCTAAAGATTTCTCCTGAATATTTACAGTGTAATCAGGTGAGAAAGACTTCCACTGCCACTAGTAAATCTTCCTATGATTCTGCTTGGAGTAATACTTTCTAGGTGTTTTAGTTCAAATAGTAAATGCTAAAGGGCTTTGAAAATTCCCAACATAAAAAGTTTTCATGTTGGCAGGTTGTCTCGGTTTTAAAAGACAGG
>VZTH01003893.1:17701-34171 GCA_013397815.1 Aleadryas rufinucha | reverse complement strand
CGGACGCTTTATGGGCGCGGACGGCGCCATGGCGGCCGCCGCGGGCTGAGGGGACGGCGCGGGCCCGCCATGTTCGCCAGGGCGTTCCGCGTGAGGGCCAACACCAGCATCAAGGGCTCGGACCGGTGAGTGCCGCGCCGGGACCCCGCAGGGACCCGCGCCGGGCCGGGGGGACGCGCGGGGCTCGGCCCCGGGGTCGCGGGCGAGGGCTGCTTTCACCCCCCCTGCCTGTGATACGCTCCCGGCCTGAGCACGGAATGTGCGTTTCGCTGGAAGGTGCTGCCGTAATTAAACCAGGTTTAATTGAAATGTTACGCCGAGGCCTGGATGAGGCTTGTGTGCTTATTTATAGCAGGTTTCAGTGCCTAACGCGGCTGTAAGTGAGCTGGAGAGGGGCTTTGGATAAGCACAGGGAGTGGCAGGACAAGGGGGAATGGCTTTAAACTGGAGGAGGGTAGGTTTATATTGGATATTAGGAAGAAATTTTTCCCTGTGAGGGTGGAAATGCCCTGGCACAGGGTGCCCAGAGCAGCTGTGGCTGCCCCTGGATCCCTGGCAGTGTCCAAGGCCACGTTGGAGCAGCCTGGGACAGTGAAAGGGGTCCCTGCCCATGGCATGGGGTGGGACGGGAGCGGATTTAAAGTCCCTTTTAACCCGAACCATCTGTAATTCTCTAATTCTTTGTGTTCCTGAGCAGTGATACTGGGCTGACCTCCTGATGGTTCAGGTTCACTGGACACTGCTGTGAATGACCACAAAACCCCCCCCTGTGCTGGTCACTGGGGCTTAAACTTCAATTAAAGCTGGGGGACAGGGAGATCTGGCTGTGCCCTGCTCCCCATCCAGCTGTGGGTGACACTCCCAGGTTGAAATCACAGCACAAAACAGAGACATGGGCAGCAAACAGGAGCTGAAAGCAGATGTTTAAGGAAGATATGAGCAGGGCAAGAATATTTGGCCTTCTCCTGGTATTCTTCTTGCATCATTTGTAAACCTGGACATAAATGCTTCACATTATCTCCTGTGAAAAGGTGGGAATTGCAGGAACAGCCAACAGAACAGTAACAGCAGATGGAGGA
Organism: Aleadryas rufinucha; assembly: GCA_013397815.1. Classification (NCBI taxonomy): domain Eukaryota; kingdom Metazoa; phylum Chordata; class Aves; order Passeriformes; genus Aleadryas; species Aleadryas rufinucha. Next base: position 33,092 of record VZTH01003893.1, on the reverse strand, counting down.
ATTATTTTGAGGGATGGCCTAGAGAGCTCTGTAACACATTTGGGATTTTATCATTGCAGGAGGAAGCTACGAAGTGATGTTGCAGCAGCTTTTCCCACCCTGAGCACTGAACAACTGGCTGAGTTGATTCCAAACAAGGAAGAGCTCAATGTCATCAAAATATACTCTCACAAAGGGGAGGCCATCACTGTTTACATGAACCACAGGAACCCAATACTGTTTGAAGTTGAGAAAGTTCTGTATCCAACAGGTAGGGGAAAGGACTGGAATAATCCTCCCTCTTTGCTTTCCTTCCCAGTTAATTATTGTGGCACTGCCTTGATTTCACATTTCTTTATTATCCAATTAAGAGTTTTATTATGCAATTAAGTTTAATCTCCTTGATTGTCCAAGGAGAGATTGGTCTTAAAGATGGGAAGAAACAACAGCTAGAAATGTTCTTAATGATGCATTTTTCAATTTACTTCTGTTTTGGGACAGTGTACACTCTGTGGGTCTACCCAGATCTTCTCCCTGCCTTTGCAACATGGCCCCCAGTGCTACAGAAACTTGCAGGAGGAGCAGGTAAGAGCACCAGAACTTTGTCACTTTGCACTGCAAAAAGGAGTTGCCTTCAGGGCTTTTTAGGTGTTTACTTTCAGCAGTGGCAAAAATGTACCTGAAACAAGTAGAAGGAATGAGCACTCAAAAATAATTCGTGGTGCTGTCTCCTAGAAAGGAAATAAATCAGCCATAGAAAGAATCTGTGAATGAAACAAAGTAGGTGAAGCTGTTGAAATGCAGTAACCTGTTCCATGTGGGAGTCTCAGATTTGGAAATACCTTCTCAGGGTAATGAGCAGCCCTGAATTGGGACACAGTCCTGCCTGTGCCATTGGTCTGTCCCTTCTGAAAGTTCCTTTGCTGCCACCCTGCTTCCTGTCAGTCCCCAGGTGAACAAGCTTATCCTGTGGATAAGAAGGGAATTTGTTTTGGAAACGACAGTGCAATCACTGTCAGCCAAATTGTGGATTGTGCAGGTGAGGTTGGAGCTGAATTCCTGGGTTACTGGCTCTACCACCTCATTATGGATCAAGACTAACAGGAAAGGAGTCTGTTTTCTGGAACCTGCTTTGGATGCAATTCAGACTCACGAGAATCAGGTCATTATAAACCTTAAATTGCTGAAACTGCTCAAGCAGAAAAAGATTAAATTGCAGCTGCTGCAGCCTCGGTCTGTACCTGGATCTGCTCACGTAGGAAGGGATGTGTTTTTCCATGACACAGTGTCTAAAGTGGAGCTCAGGTCTCTGTGCTTTGTTTGCTTTTGGGGAAAATGAAGTGCTTGAGTGTGTAGCTGTGATAGACATCTGAGCAAGCCTCGCTGCTGACTTGTAATGACCCAGTTTCTGGGGAAAAAGACTTGCTAATGGGGAAGGACATTGATGAAAGAGGCCTGCGGGTCATTCATCGCCCCTGGCAACCAGGCTACCTCTGTGCAGGATCCAAAGATAAGGAGCTGGCCAGGAGACAATGGCCACAAAGGCAGGGGGAGAGGTAGAGCCACTCCTCAGAAAGGAGAGGAAAGGCTCGAGGCTCTCCAGCGCTGCAGACTGGAGGAGATTTAGGAAGCATTCAGTTCCAAAGAGCAGCGATGTTTTGGGATATCTCTTCCATGAATTCAAACACCTGCTGTCTGCTCGGGTAATTTACATAATTTAATGCTGCTTACCTGGTCATGTTAAGGCTTTATGTGATTTCTGTCCCCAGCCATGTGGAGCTTTGATGGCAGTTGCAGAGTTCATTCTAGACTTGATAAAAATAGTTGTGACAATGAATGGGGGGCTATGAACCTGCTGGGATAACCTTCCCTTGGGACGGGGGAGGCTAAATGGGTAATTCCATTCCATTAATGAAGAGTGGTGTTGGGAGCTCGTTAAGAACAGTCCCTCAGGTCGGGCAGTTTTTTGGGATGTGCCCAGCCCCCTTATGAATTGGATCCGCGCTCCGCGGGGAAAAAGCTGTGCCTTAGGAGGAGAAATAGAGAATGCTGTTCTCTCTGGCGTGTGCTCAGCTCGTGTTTTTGCTGAGTAACGGGAGGGAGGGGGGCGGAGGAGGCGGTGCCTGAGCGTTTCATTGAGAAATGGATGCGCTTCACTCTTCCCGCAGACCTGATGCTGCCAGGAGTTGTGGTGCCATCTTCTGGCCTCCCTCAAGTGCAGCGGGGCACGCTCTGTGCCGTCACCCTCCTGGGAAACAGGTACAGAAGATTCTCCAATTCAGAACCTATCCAGAAACTAAAAATGAAGTGAAGGGTTTTGAGGAAATCAAAGCAGAAGTGTTGTTGTGCATTTGATGTACTGTGGACCTAAGCAGTGCTAAAAATCCACTTAATTTTCTGGGTCAGGATATGTTTGAGCTGAGGTGGGAAGCTTTGTGAATTGGTTTTTTTGGACCTGTGTGGACCAGTATTTTTAACAAAAGATGGTATTTGCACAATTTTCCTTGTGTCTATGTGGAAATTCTAGGTGTGCTAAAGGGAGTGCTAAAGCTATTGATTTTCTCTCACTGCTGGTCTCTGTTGGCAGTGCATGTGCTTCTGGTAATTTATTAAAAGCAAGAATGTGTCACTGCACAACCTTCACTTCATCCAGGCTGCACTTAACCTTGGGATTCCTTGGAAAACTTTACATACCAGAAGGATAACAAGAAAATATGTAGATGCTTTAAAAAAACCAATTTGTAAAGAACAAGGACGTTGTAAAAGCAATTCAGTCTATCCCAGTGGCACAGCCTGTGTGCAATGCACAGCGTGTTTGTGTTGTCCTGCTCCAACATTCCCTTCTTTTCCCAGAGCTCCTGTGGCAGTTGGAGTTGCCACCATGTCCACGGAGGAGATGCTGGCTGCTGGGATGAAAGGGAAGGGCTTTGCTGTGCTGCACACTCACCTGGATCACCTCTGGTGGGTAACTGCCAGGCCTGGGGTAAAATGTGCGACAGGTCTCATGTGTTTACTGAAATCCAAATCTGTGCCCCAGTAAATTTAGTCTGTCAGGCCAACTTACTGAATTATTTGGGTACAGCTTAGATAGGATCTTTATTCAGAATTTATGGAGGGAGATGAGTTCAAAGTAAATTTTACAGTTCAAGGATTGCACAAGAAGACCCGTGCAGCTGCCAGTCCCTTTTTTCAGGGTGACATCTGTTCCTTGTCCTGTGGTTCAAAGCAGCAAAAGGAAAGCTGTGTTCTGCTTTCTCTTCCTTTTGTAGGGAATATGGTGACAAATCTTCTCCTCCTACCTTAGCTCCCTTGGCAACGGATTCTGCCGCGAAGGAGAGCGCCGGAGACGAGGAAGAGCTGCAGGGGAAGGAGCCTGTCAGCAGCTGCTCCCCTGAGCCAGAGCAGCACGTGGGCATCAGGGATTTGAGCCTGAAGGACAGAGACACTTGTGCACAACTGCTGGGACAGGAGGAGCTCCGTGAGAGCAGAGCTGCAGAAGCAGCTGAGGATGCCAGCACAGAGGAGCAGCAGGAGCCTGAGGACAGCAGGACCCCACAAGGTATTTTTGGATCCCAGTGAAACCAAACCATGCCCCTTTGGGTTGCTGAAGCCCACAGACAACTCACAGCCTACCTGTCCTTTTTTTTTTTCCCTGCAGAGCAAATGGATGCATTATTTAATCAGTGCTTTTTCCATGCCTTAAAATGCAAAGTAAAGAAGTCAGATCTCCCTCTGCTCACCAGCACATTTCTAGGCAGCCACATGTTCTCCTGCTGGTACGTGGGAAGGAGATGGAATTGGGATTTGCATGCTGGGATTTGGTCTTTAAAATGTGGAGATTGAGTGGGATATTTAGGAAGAAGGTTTTGACTAAAAAATAAAATCCAGTTCTTATCTAAGGTTCTGCTCACTCCTGCCATCAAGTACTTTGATCAAATACAATCCTTACATCAAATACTTGGATGTAAGGATTGTCCAGACCTGGATTTGCCCTTGGGAGCCAACTTGACTTGGCTGATATTGGTTTCACCATGGTTTAGCCACCTGAGTGTCTCTTTGCCTGCCCATAAGAACATCAGCACTAATTTCACTCATCACATTCTATTTATCAGCTTCTTTGGAGTAATCATTTCTCTGTGTGATTTGCATTTCCACTGTTAAGAAACTTCTAGAATAAGTAGCAAGATTTAAGAAGAAATGGAGGGTGACTTATTACTAAAGAACTTTTAAAAAATCCATTTATAGCCCTGCTGGAAAACAACTGGACATAAAGAAATCAAGCTATAAGAAGGTGAGATTTTTCTGTTGGTTTGGGGTGGTTTTTTTTGCATTAATTTTAATAAGAAACAGGAGAGAAAAGGTTTGAAACACAAGAAGAGGAATTTAAAATGCTTGATGCCACATTTCTGATTGTTGCTCCCTTCAGTTCTCTAAATTCCTGCAATGCATGCAGCACCAGAAGATCTTACAAGTCAAGGAGCTGAACAAAGGTGTGGAGAGCATTGTGGAAGTGGACTGGAAACATCCAGAGTACGTAGAATATCACAGTCATCTTTAAAAGAGTTGGGAGTCTCTGAAAGGAGGGAGTGGAATTTGCTGTTTCCAGCTCTGTTTCCATCCCTTTTACTCACATAACAATTCTTGTTGCAGCATTAAGGCATTTGCAGTGCCTGAAGGATTTTCCTCAGCCTCTGCTGCCCAAGACAGCAAGAGTGAAGACAGAGAACAAGTGTACCGTGCTCCTGAAATCATTCCACTCTATGGGGTCTCCACAAAAATGATCCCACTCTTTCAGGAATCTGGACACAGGTAAGCACAAAAAAAATGGAGAGAGAGACCAACAAAACTGCAGTTGCTGTTTCTCTCTTAGTGCCAGAACCCAACACACAAATACTTGAGTTCAAAATTCTCTTTCTCTTCAGAAAAGGCAGCATCCTCTCAAGCAGTGAGGTGAGAAACATCATCATTGACTATGTGAAGAGTAACGAGTTGGTTGATGAAACAAACAAAAAGTAGGTACAGGTGGAAGTTTTCCTACCCTGCTTCCACAGGCGAGGCTGAAATTAGAGAAAAAAAGTGACCTGGTTTGCTCCTTGTGTGTGCTTTTGTTTTGTAGCTTTGTGAAGGTGAATGCCATTCTGTGTGACTGCCTGTTGGATAAATCAGAGCAGGATGAGATCTCACACCTTAAATGGGATGAACTCTTGAGCAGGTGATTGTTCTCTCAATACCCCTTCCCAGAACTGCACAGATTTATTGCCTGCAACTCAGAGCCCCATGGTGGGAGCTGCCTGATCTGCAATTTCCTGGAGATAAATGGGAACAAGATGAGATCTCACACCTTAAATGGGTTGAGCAGGTGGCTGTTCTCTCAGTGTCCCTTCCCAGAATGACACAGATTTATTGCATTGTTCAGGTGCCTTGAACGGCTGCAGCCCTTACACCAGGTGACATTTTTTGGACAAGAACCCGTGGTGAGGAAAGGAAACATCGAGCCCATCGACATCAGCATAGCACAGAGATCATCAAACAAGAAGGTAAAAAAAGACAGCTAAAATGAGGGGGGTTGAGCAGATGAGGTTCCCAGATCCTGAGGGCAGCCTTGGCAATCATTAAACCCTCAGCAGTGATGTTTCAAATCATCATTAAACCCCACAGGTGACAATTATCAAGAACCTTGAGCTCTATGGTCTGGACCCACAGTGTGTGGCCAACACTCTCCAACAGAAGGTCCAAGCCAGTGCCACCATCACCCCAGCACCAGGAGCGAAGGACAGAGTCCAGGTCCAGATCCAAGGCAACCAAATCCATCATCTGGCCAAGATGCTGCTCGGTAAGAAGATCCTGGAGCTATTTGCAGCAAAATTGAGATTTTAATTCTTATTTAATTCTTCCTTACCTGAAGTGAGCTCTTGGTTGTGTTGCAGAAGATTATCAGCTACCTCGGAAATACATCCAAGGCCTGGAGAAGGCTCCAAAGCTTGGCCGGAAGAAGTAGGAGAAAAATCTGCTCTAAGGATTGCTCAGCTCTCATTATTTATAGAAGTGTTCTCTGCCAGCAAATCAAGGATCATGTACAGGCCCTGCTCATTCCACAATGAGTCCTGGATGTTTACAAGGTCTGGAATTCACCCAAATAATAATATTGCTCCAGGTGTTCATTTTTCATACAAATAAAAAGCTGAATAAACCCCCTGGCATTATCCTTCTGTGGTATTTTCTGGGAGTTGATAACTGAAGCACTGGATGCTACAGTGGCTTTTGGGCAGTTGAACATTCTTGCTTTGCCTCTTTGATCAAGGGTGTGGAATAAACCCCCACTGAAATATGAGAAAAATACATTCCAGCACAATCCTGGGACAGTCCAGTGTGTTCTGCCATAGACTGTCAGAAGTAAAACACACTCAGGTTTAGATTTTATCCTTTTAAACATTTCCAGGTATTGTAATCAGACACTTCAGCACTGAGAATTAACTGTATTAGCTGGGCTTTTGTAAGTTACATTATTTTTATATATAAAAATACATTTTAATGTGTGACATGAGCTGTAATTTATCACAGGTAACAGCTCTGTCAGCCCCAGCTAAAAGATCAAGATTAATGGAACACTTGGGTCAGGTTCTTACAGGAGTAGATGTTTTTTTATTCTTTAACAGTAGGTTAGGAAATTTAAATTCACCTCTAGGAAGGATTCCTGTATTTCCCTTTAGACCTAATCCATGGAAGTTCCATCGCAGGGCACCAGAAAAAGAAGGCCAAGAGATTTCTTTAATTACTGACAGTTTTATTATCATTGTCTCTTACACTGTCTGCATATGAACAAATAGTTCCAGAACCTTCAAAAAAAGCTGAGAGTGAGACATTTTGTAAAAATGCCATAGAATCACTAGGGAGTAGTAAAAATAAATTACAGCATTGCAAAAATGCATTTCACTTTGCCATAGAAGCTCTACTATTCCATCCTATACACATTATTTTACAGGTTTTACAGTAGCCATGGAAAATAAACTCACACGACCTAGGCAAGACAATTGCTAACCAAAGGCACTGCCAACAGGATTTTGCGCTTAAAGAAGGGGCAAATACTTCCAGAAACAGCTCAACTGACCCATGAGGATTCGAGTTTCAACACCCACCGACTCTTCAGGTGCCCCTTATCTTGAAAAAAAACCAAAAGAAAGAGCCCTCCTGGGGGCAGGAGGTTTTCAGCAGCATCCACAGTGATTGCATACGAAGCCATGCCTTCTACAGACCGTCAAAGACATGCTGGGGCCAGGAGGGGACAGGGGACACTCACCAAATCTCACCAAAAAATATAAAAAAAAAAAGGAAACCTGCACAACTTTTAGCCAGAAAGAAAAAGGATTTCAAACCAAGCGTGTGGCTCTTCCCTCTCAGAACCACTGGCAGTTTTTACAGCGTTCTTCCCCACGGTGGAACTGAAGTATTTATACGGTGCTGTCAAGGCTCAAAGCACCAGATAAATGGTATTTAAATGACTTCACGAGTGAATAGTGAAGTACTAAGTCTGCTTGTAGCTGGACAAACAACCCCAGAGCACGGAAAGTGCTGCTCTGTGGCTGCCAGCAGTTGTTAAAGGTCATTGGGTGTAGAGTACAGTACAGCTGGAGGCTCTTCTGCACCAGAGCCCTTCGAGCAAACCCTCACTGCTGACCAGAACAGGAGCTGCAACTGAGCTTGGCAGAAAGTGGCTTTCACACAAACCGAGGGCTTGAAGTGATGCAGTTACTCTCATGTGGTTTAGAAACAAACATACTCAAAATCTGGAAAAAAAAAAATAATAATCCCAAGCAGTCACCTTCCAGAAAGAAACGAAACAGTTCCTCATCCCTCCGCGGACACAACGGCCTCGTCACACCAGTGCTGGGGACACTGGGGGGGATGAGGCCTCTGCACAGCTTCCTCCTTAGCCCAAATCCAAAGTTTTATTCACACTTAAGGGAAAAAAAAAGGCACTGAGGTAAATTTTAGACTCCTCCACGCTCCCCAATAACCTCCCCCAGGGTGCAGGTGGGGTCACAGCAGCCACAGCGAGCTCAAAGGGGCAGCTGCTCGTCAAGTCCACACGAACCCTTTCCCTGCTCCATCCCGACCCAGCATCAACATTCCCTGCTCTCTGCGCTCTGTGTGGTGTAAACAGAGGGAGGGCTGGCCCTGGGTGTGTGCAGCGTGCTCGGGACGAAGCACTGAGGGTAAACATGGGGCCCATCCTCTCCCAGTGGGATCCCCGGAGCATTCCCAGCCCGGCAGCGATCCCTGCATGGCAGCAGCACCGTGGAGCGAGGGCAGGGACCGAGCCTGCAGCTCCAGGGCTTTTCTGAGGGATGCTCGGCGTGGTGGGAGCCCTGAGACAGGCAGAGAGGGACTCGTTGTCCTCTCCTAACTCCACGGAGAGAGCAAATCCTGGGAAGCTTCCTGGACGTGCAGGAGAGCACCAGTTGAGAGTGGGGAGGGAGAAGAGGGCACAGGGAGGGTGTGACGGGGACAGCAGGGCTGGGACAGCACTGTGAGGAGGAGGGGGAGCAGGAGGAAGCACGGGGGGGGTGAGCAGAAAGCATCCAAGGACAAGAATTCCCTTACTTGGTGCCACCTCCACACCCCAGCCCTGGTTGGGGCTCCTCTCGCTGAGGGCCAGACGCGTTCACAGCTCAAAATCTGATTTGTGAAGGGGTTTTGAGCTTTCCTGGGTTCCTCTGATGGACACCTATTGCTAAACCTTCACCACTGAGCCCTCAGCCCGTGCCCCAACCATCACCTTCACACCTTTCAAACAGAATTTCTGGAAACATAGGTCCCAATTCCTACAGAGTAGAGAACTGGTGAAACACTGGCTAACTGAGCTAAGCATCAGGGATATTTACTGTAATCCAGCTCTTTTCAAAATTAGAAGTCAAATAGAATCAAAATGAATTACTTTCCTGGGAATTACTATTACCAAGTTGCAATAATATTTACTAACAGACTGTTGGGGTGTTGCAGCTGCCTTGGTGTCATAACCTGACACTTCCCTGGCTGCCTTAGCCCTGAACAAGTCCATCCAGCGCTGGCTACAGCTGCAACACCCACGTGGTTTGGTGCAACAACCTCCTCCCCTTCTGCTGCTGCTGCTTCCTGTGCTCTCCTTACGAAACCAGAACTGGGCCACGAGGGCACTGTGGGCCACAGCACCTCCAAACGGGAACAGGCAACTCGCTGGGAGGAGCAGGAGCAGCGAGAGTTGCCCAGCTCAGAACTTCAGCCAGCAGATGGGTCCTGTCGGGTGTCACCCCGAGGATCCTCCACGGAGCCTCTCGGGCGGATGGCGCGGCTGGAACGCCAACCAGCAGCTGTGTTTGATTGAAGCCGTTTTAAAAAACAGGCTTCCCGTTCTTGGGCTGGCTCTGGTCCTGGGAAAAGAGGTTTCAGAGGAAGAAAATGCGATAGGACGGTTTTAGGGGTGCTGGGAGCCAGTCCTCATGGAAGGTTGAAGAGGGAGAATGACGACTAAGGTGTCCTGAGAAGTCTTTTCATTTAAAAACAGTCTCTAGCTTAGTCTGATGCCCAGGGCCTCCTGAAGGTTATCCAGGTTTGCCTCTGGCTTCTTTCAAGGTCTGTTGCAGTCTCTGTTTGAACCTCTCGTACTTCCTGTGCACTTGCTGGATTTTGTCCTTCTCTTCTTTGTCCAGGATCATCAGGAAGTTCTGCAGCTCTGGGATGGAGAACGCGTCCCACTGCAAAACCCAGAAACAGAGGGGAAGTGAGCACACACCTGATGGGGTTTGTGGGGTTTTACCTCTGAATCTGTGAGGAGGAGCAATAAAATACATTTCAACGTATCTGATCTCCAGGGATTTCAATCTCATGTTGTGAAAGGGATGGGATAAGGGGCTACAGCACGAAGCACCATCCCAATCCTCCCCCCAAGCATGGGAAGCAGAATTCTGCAGGGTGCAGCGGCTCCCAGCATTTGCTTCATTGTGGTGGGGAGCAAGATTTCAACCAAAAACTGTGCATTTATTACCTGAGCATCCCTGGCTTTTTCCTAAATTAATGGATTCCTTCTAACAGTGTTCAGCTAATTTAATTAGCAAGGATTAACCCTGGGGTGGCACTGCTGGCTTCCATAAACAGATTACAGAGTGGCCATCAAAACTGGCCTCAGCATTTTCACAGCTCAGGTCTGGATTGTTTTAAAAACCCAGATCATTTAGGAGCAATAAAAGTCCAACCCAGCCCCATTAGAGGGAAACAGCCCTTTCTGTGCTGCCTCTGCCACACATCTCCCAGCCCTGCCACGTGCTCCACATCCGTGTGAAAACCAAAGAAGAGAGTCACCAACGCACCTCAACTTCCCCTGTTTCATTTTCCTTCAGCACAAAGCTCAGCACGTCGGTGTCAGGGCCCGCCAGCAGCCGCAGGTACAGCGGGTACTCGGTGAGAGGGAGCTTCTGGAAGAGCACTGCAAGGGGACAGCAAACACCCACTGTGAGATCGGGGCTGCCAGGGCACAGGGAAGCTCAGGAGGTCAGCTGGAGCACGGGAAAGGATGCTCAGGATCACAGTGGAGGGGGCTGAGTCTCCAGCACAGATTCATAACCATTTCTGTCAGGTCTCAGGTGGTTTCAGCTCGTTCTAAAACCACAATTCCCCATAATTAGCCATAATTAACTTAAGCAGCATCACCTCCTGTGGAGGCCTGGCCATTGATTCACCTGGATTTAGATTCTTCCTGCCTGACACCCCCAGTGAGTCCTGCAGGACACCAAACAGAACCCCAGGGAGACCCCGAACTCACCTTGCCCATCCTTCCGCATCTCCTTGAAAAGTGCAAACTTCTGGGGGTTGTCCACCACCATGAACTTCTTCAGGAGCCCCTGGATCACCTCGCTCACCGTGGTCGTGCTGCTGATGTGGAGCTGCTTGATGGCGTCCAGGGGCAGGTAGAAGGAGGTCCTCTTGTCCGTCATCTCAGCCAGGTTCACCTCCTTGAGGGCATCGTAGATGGACTGGGGCCGGATCCCGGCCGGCACCGTCACGGGGCGGCGCAGCTTCAGGTGCACCTTGATGAACCCCGTGTACGTCCCATCGTCGTTCTGGAGCAAAGCACGCAGGGATCAGGCCCCAGGGAGCTTTTCCAGCCCCTTTTCCACCACTAGAGGCTGGCCTGCAGCGTGGGGTGACAGCAGGACCTGCCCCCTTCTCTGGGAGTTCCAGCGTTTCTTATTAATCATGTCAAAAATACCCCGTAATTCCGGGACAGTCACTACTGATTTTCTCTTGGCAGTGACTCATCCCTTCCTCTCGTCTGTGGGATTTTGTTTCATTTCAAACCAACCCTGCTACAAGGCAGTTATGGAAATTCCATTACATGGAATTCGTAGTTGCACTTAATTTGGGTTTGAAACCCCCTGGTTCAGCAGGATCTCCCAACCTCATTCCTTATGTTTTTACTCCCCATTTAAGGGATTCTCACATCTCCATGTAACAAATCATCCCTGGAGATCAGCTGATCCCACCACAGGTCTCTTATCTGACCCTGAGCTCTGCAAAAATGCAGGAATCAGGAGAAAAGCCTGGTTCTGCACAGTCCAGCCAGGAAGGCTGGCAGTGGTGAGGGCAGAGCATCTCTCTCTAGAAAGGTTTTGTGTTCCTAAACCCACTTCCAACAGCTGCTGAACTGCAGCATCACAGCCCCGGTCCCACCGTGACTCATCCCCACTGCAGCAACGGGGGCTCATCCATCTGGGGCAAGTCTTTGTGGCAACTCACGGCCAGAGGTGAGTGCCAGGAGGGAGGGATGGAGGCAGGGAAGGGTTACCTGCAGTGTCAGGGGCACTGGAAAGCCAAGCAGGAGGAAGGGCAGCGTGACAGCCACCAGCCCCCTCGCCCCGTGACACCTTCCCCACAGGCTGGCCCCGCTCAGAGCCCACAGAAACCAGCACCAGCGTCTGTGTGCGAGGCAAAACCAGCCCAGTACGTACCAGTTTCATCAACAGGCAGTTGGTGACCTTTGCATTGTACTTTTCAATCTTCTGTTTGATCTCCTGGACGGTCGGAGGCTCGGGCGCTTCTTCCTCGACCGTTTGCGTTACATTCTGGAATCAGAGGAGCCAGGGTTTAGCTGCTCTGTGTGCTGGGTAACGCTCCATCTGTGCAGCTCCACGTTTTCTTGGGAAGGCAGGGACGGATCCTGCGCGGATCCTGAGCAGGGGTGACGCAGGTGGGGATGGTCCCTGCGGCCAGGAGGCCGAATGCCACATCCCAACCCCAAACCACCTCTGACACCGGTGACAGGGCAACACAAAATGCACCAGCTGGTGGCATGGAGCAGTTAAACATCCCAGTGCAAACCAGGACAACATATCCAGCCTTAAAACCCACTTTGAAAGCAAAGCCACCTTCCCCTGTGAGCATTTATTCACTTCTTGCAATGCTGGTGGAAAAAAAAAAAATCCCATCCTATTTCCAGTATTCACAGCGCTGACTCCCCAGAACTCAAGCAGCTTCCAGTGGGTTCACCCAGGCAGAACCTGGAGTTAAATCTCTCACTGCTCTTGTCCAAAGCTTGGGAAATTATAGCTCAGAGCAATGAAAGCACACGAGCAGCAGGCTGGCTGTGAGACTAACAATAAATCAGGCACTGCAGGGCCAGTCCAGGCATCCCAGCCCGTGTCAGAAACTGCTCAGTGCCTGTGTGGGCTCACCCAGAGGGGGACAGAGACTGCTGCTCGCCCAGGCTGGGGGAATTCCCTCTAAAACCAGCAGATCTGACCTGTAGGGGGGCTCTACCTGAAGGCCACCCATGGAAATGTCACTAATGAATAATCACAGAATCATTAAGGTCGGAAAAGGTCTCGGAGATCGAGCCCAGCTGTCAACACAGCACCACTAAACCATGTCCCCAAGTGCCACATCCACGGGCCTTTTGAACAGTTCCAGGGGTGGTGACTCCACCACTTCTCTGAGCAGCCTGTTCCAATGCCTGACCACCCTTTCATGAGGAAATTTTCCCTGCTGTCCAACCTGAACCTCCCCTGGCTCCCCTCCAGCCAGGAGGGCAGGTCTCCTCTGCAGCACTGCCTGCTTTATCTGCTCAATCTGCAGCAAACAAGCCTCTGTGTGTCTGGGCAATGCTCAGCGGGCTGGATCCCCCAGCTCAGAGCTCTGCTGCCTCCCCATAACTCACCCCCTTCCCTGGAGACAGCCTGGGAACGCATTTTGCCAGCTCTGCCTGGAACCGCGCGCAGCGCTCCCGGGTTTTATGTGGGCTTGCTCGGAAGCTGGCATTAGCAGGGAGCAGAAAGCGTGAAGGGATGTGCCATCAAGGCTGGGAAGGCTCAGAATGAAAACTGTAACCTCTGAGAAGGAAAAAAATAAAAGGGGAAAAAAAAAAAGGCAGCTTGGGGAGCAAAGCTTGTCCCTTCCCAGGCAGCCCCAGAGCACACACGACAAGGACACAGCAAGCTGTGAATAAGCCAATATTGCCCAAGGCTACCCATGGTATTTCTTTCAGGAGGAGAATCAAGCAGAGGACAAACTGAAAGCCTGGTTGCAATCTGGCCCAGGCAGCTGCAGGGCTGGGGCTCGGGAGCCCTGGAGTCACTGAAGCAATTCCCCGGGCACAGCTCGCTCACAATTTCACAATTTCCACCCCAGAGCAGCAAAGAGCTCGAGACCTCCCAGGCACCCACGAGGAGCAGGCACCCAGGGGACAGTGCTGACACCGGGGTGCAGCCTCCATGGTCACTGCCTTCCTCAGGGCTCTGAGAGAGGGAGAGGGGCTTTAGACCAGGGCATGAGTGACAGGAAGGGGGTGATGGCTTTGAACTATAAGAGGAGAGATTTAGATGGGATATTGGGGAGGAATTCTTCCCTGTGAGGGTGGGAAGGCCCTGGCACGGGGTGCCCAGAGAAGCTGTGGCTGCCCCTGGATCCCTGGAAGTGTCCAAGGCCAGGTTGGAGCACCCTGGGATAGTGGAAGGTGTCCCTGCCCATGGCAGGGGTGGCAGTGGATGATCTTCAAGGTCCCTTCCAACCCAAAGCATTCCATGACAATAAAAGCGAAGCTTTCCTGGGTTATTTGAGAATTGCACATATCCCTTTATCAGAGCTCCCCAGTCTGTCAGAGTCCTTTGGCTCATGCTGCACCTCGATCCATCCACTGCACCAAGCCTTGGCCACACACAGGCCCTGGGTTGAAGGGGGAATCTTCAAAAATCATCTTTAGAAACCATGCCAAGGGCTGAGATTTTGAAAGTAGCATGATGGAAAAGGAAAAAAAACCAAAAAAAAAACAACAACCCCCCTTCCCTATAAGTTATCAGAAGATGAACTCTCAGAAATTCTGCACTTCCTCACGTCACTGCACTGACACAGGCACAGCCGTGCTGCCCCTCACCAGGGCTGGTCCCCTCCCCAACCACACAGCCAGGGAGGGCAGGGGACCCCCAGGACTGTCCCCTCCTGCACACAGACAGTTGGAGCTGCAGAGCTGAGGGCACCACACGTCATCCATGGCACACAACAACCCCAGCACAGCATCCACACATCCATCCACCCATCCACCCGCCCAGACACGCATGGCAAAAGCAAACACAGCAGCTCCGCCTGTCCCTGTCCCTGCAGTCTGTTCCTCCCCAGCAGGGCAGGTCCCTCCCCTCGTGTGATGTTCCCAGCCGAGGGACACAGCCCGTGCCAGCGATCAGAGCCGTGGAGCAGCTCGGTTTCCATGGAGGAACACGGCAGCAGGACCGCAGCAGCCCGGAGCGCTGCCCCAGGGCCTCGCAGCGGGCACAGGGCAGGCAAGGAGGGCTCGGGCTTCCAAGAATTAAATCAAACTCCAGCCAGCTGTCCCAGAGGATCCAGAGTGGGGCCACCCCAGCTCCAGGAGCTATTTAGGGCTGGGGGAGCCCATAAGGGCACTGGGGATCCCAGGGCTCAGCTCTTCACCTCTTCTTGCCACTCAAGTGATGCTCAGGCCTGGCTGCACCACGAGTCCCCCAGGCAGGGACCACCCATCCATCCCAACCCTGCACACCTAAATATTCTGCTTTTCCATCTTCCAGACCCAAACCAGCCCAGCAGCACCAGCCCCGTGGCACAGGAGCCCTGGGAAGAGAAGTGCTGCTCCTCCCACAGTGCATGATCAGATCAGCTCCTTCTTGCTCCTCACAAACCAACCCCAAACCTCCGGTTGTGCAAAGTTTCTGGTGTAGAATCTGCAATTCTGCCTAAAGGAAGAAAAACAGAAGCTTTTAACCATAAACCGTTGCCACATTTCCTGTTGTAGCAGGGACAGGATGAGACGAGCTGTGAACAAAACCACATCTGTGATCTGCACCTACACCCTGGGCAGGCACTGCTGGGCCTGCAGCCCTCCTGCGTGGAAAACAGGGACGAGCCAGCTCAGCCA
>VZTH01003893.1:0-17681 GCA_013397815.1 Aleadryas rufinucha | reverse complement strand
CAGCCATCCTTGGGGATCACCCGGGCACGTGGGCTCGGAACACGACATCAGCGTGGCAGCAGAGGAATGGGCACATTGCCCCGTGCCACCCTCCTGCCACCCTGCCACCTCCTGTGCCACTGTGCCACCTCCTCTGCCACCGTGCCACCTCTTGTGCCACCCTGCCACCCCCCTGTGCCACCCTGCCACCTCCTGTGCCACCCTGCCACCGCCCTGTGCCACCAGCAGGAAAACCACGGGAAGCCTGGAGGGCTCCACGCCTGCTCCATGGCAATCCTGCTGCACAGCATGGCACAGCCACGGATGCCAGAGGTGAAACACGCTCAGACTCAGCAGCTGAGGGCTTTGCCAGCCCTGTGGCACTGCCATCAAACAGCCCGAGGGCAGTGGTGGCTGCGGTGACACGGGGACCCACGGGCTGCCAGGACAGAGTCCGGGCACGGTGATTTGGGGCATCCAGAGCAGCGCAGGACCCGCCTGTGCCCTGCCCCTGCCCTCCACAACCCACGTTACAGCTCAGCTGTAAGAAATCCCGATCGTAAGGAATGACTGGAGCCTCAGCTGGCACTCGGGCTAATGCTCCACGGGAAAAAGGCTGCCCGGGACGAGCTCTGGGAAGGGGCAGGACCGTGGCACACAAAGCCCACGGCCCGGGGCTGGGCAGGGCTCACCACCCCGGCCCCCTCTGTGCAAGCCAGCACTCAGCTAATGAGCTGTAAACTCCTGCCAGGCTTTTATGGACAACCCAGGGGCCATGCAGATGATGGTGACAGCTCTCAAAAGAGCTCTAAGTGACAGATATTTCCATTTATCAGTTTGCAAGGATGCCAGGAGAAACACACCCCACGTTCACAGAGCACCCTCCCTGCAGCCTCTCACCTTCACAAGTCAACCCCCAACTTAAAAACCTTTTAAAAGCAGCCAAGGCAGCAGCTCTGCACCAGGCTGGGCCCCTGTTTTGGGAACAACAGCTCCAGGTGGGACCCAGGAGCTGCTGCGTGGTCACAGCCTGGAACACCAGCAGCTCAGGAGCTGTGGCTCAAACCAGACATGGAAAAGCAGCAGAGGCAGAAGGTCTGATGTGGCCACTCCTTGGAGCCAGGGCCAGCTCCCTGCAGCCCCAGGGCCACCACCCCTGCAGCCCCAGGGCCAGCTCCCTGCAGCCCCAGGGCCACCACCCCTGCAGCCCCAGGGCCAGCTCCCTGCAGCCCCAGGGCCACCATCCCTGCAGCCCCAGGGCCAGCTCCCTGCAGCCCCAGGGCCACCATCCCTGCAGCCCCAGGGCCACCGTCCCTGCAGCCCCAGGGCCACCTCCCTGCAGCCCCAGGGCCACCGTCCCTGCAGCCCCAGGGCCACCGTCCCTGCCCCTCACCATCCCAGGTCTCCTCACCAGCTATTTCCTGAATGGATCTGAAGAGCAGAGCAGTGGGGATGGATCTGGCCCAGCATCCCCACGTTCTTGGCAGTCTTATCTCGAGGCAGGAGTGGCCAAGTCCTCCCTGGTGTGCTCGGGCACGGCTCCATCACCGTTTCCACCAGCCAAGGCTGTGACAACTCGCATTCCCAAACCCAGGCCCGAGCTCTCCCTTTGGCTCCTTGTTCAGACTGCAGGAGCAGTTCAGAGATCTCCTCTGAAGGGATTTTATGGCCTGGGGCATCATCAATCCTCAATTTTTTTCTGCTTACTAAGGAAAGATTTGTCTTAAAGCACCAGCAAACAAAGCCTGGAGAAGCACATGTGAGTGTCCCTGGCTGTGGAGCCGCAGTTCAGAGCAGCATCACCTGTGACCACAAGCACAGCCCAGCACGAGGGACTGGGAGGAAATGTGAATGCTTCAGATCTGAGTCAGAAAACGTGAAAACCAACAGCTCAGATCTGTAAATCCAACTGCAGCAGGGAGTGGTGGCAGCTCGGGGACATTGGGGACAGCGCTGTCACCAGAGCTGGGACATCTCTGCTCTCACAGAGCTCCCCATCCCTGCACAACACCCAACACTTCCCCTTCAACACCCACTCCCAGGGTTCACAGCACTATATTGGGAAAGGATCCACTGCTCCAGCACAGACAGGCAGGGGGGAGAATCACACAAGAGATCTGGACCAAAAAAAACCCTCAAAAAACCTTAAATACCCCCAACAGTTCCCTCCCTTTGAGAAATTCAGATGAGATGCTGTGGTTTACTTTGGGGTTCAGAGGAAAAGGCAGGAGGCAGGAGAGCTGTGCCTCTCCAGAGCAGGGGAGAGGGATGGCTGCTGCATTTCAGAGAGGTTAGAGCAAGTGAAGACGGGCTCAGTGTTTTGATTGCCATGGAGATTTCACTTAGAAACCGATTTTCCTGCCACAGCTCAGCTCAGCAGCGAGAGCTGACAGGGTCCTCACAGGGAGCTGCATCTCAGGGGGCTCCAGGCTGGGGCTCCTCTGCATTGCACCAGGCTGCCCATGCCCACGCTGCCCCCCCAGCCCCTGCTGCTTCCCTGCACCCCACAAACCTGAGCCTGAGCTCCACAAACCCCACCCTGAGCACCAGCCAGCTCTGGGATTACGGGGCAAGGCTGGATGGGGTCTTGGAGATCAACTCATCCAGCCCATGTTTGGGTCCTGCCCCTCCTGCGCTCTCCATCCCTGGACATTCCCTTCCCTCTCTGAGCCAGCTCTCCCATCAGCCACTGATGCAGGACTCCAAGAGCAATTCTGCAGAGTTTTGAGCAATCAAAGCTTCAGGCAGAGGCCACTGAAGCCATTCAGCTGGACAGGCCCGAAAATGCAAAGTAATGGATCTCCAGGAACGAGGTCACATCTGAGATCTCAACCAGCTCTCCGCTAATGAAGAGTGATTTCGCTGATGGTTCTGAAAATCAAAAGGAATTGCAGCATTCCTAGAAAGAGGCTCTTCAGACTAATACAGTTGTTGTTTCAATCAGAAAAATTGTTCCTGTAATCCTGCAGAACAAATCCCGCTCTGCTCAGTGCCCTGCAGTGGCCTGTGTGTCCCCTCCTACCCACCCACAACACATTTCCTCCCCAGAGATGTTTCCTGTGTCTTTCAGGACATGCATCCCTAATTTATCCGTGTTCAGCTTCCTCCTGCCCAGAGCAGGCCCTGCCCACTGTCCTGGGCTCAGGAATCACTCCTGGGCATCCCAGGATGGACAATCCTCACCATTCCCCAACACATCCACCAGGGTAACTCACTCTGGGGTCTGAGCTGATGTTTTCACCCCGTGGCCAAAAGCAGGTGGTGAAGAACAGAGTTGTTGTTGTCATACACAGCTCTGGCAGGGGTGGAAATGCTCCAGTTCAATAATTACCACTTCAGTAAGAGGTGCCAAGTTAAAAAGAGAGGACAGGGAGTGGATCAAAACCCAAGGGAGATGTCCACCACCTCCTCGATATCCACCACCTCCTCTTCCTCCTGCAGGACCTGCACCACCACCAACCCCAAACAAGCCACAAACCCCCCCAAAACCTTCTTCCACCAAGGCCTGAGCGTGGTTTCCAGCTCTGTGAGAGTTTCCTGAGCTGGTTTCCAGCTCTGTGAGAATCCACCTCCACGCACAGCCCCATTACACAACACCAGCCGGGTTCAGCAGCACGTTCAGCGTGAGTGTGGGGTGTTTTTCGTGCACAGGAACCATTTCCTCCCCACAACACCAAACCCCTGAAAGGCTCCATCTTCTCTGGCAGCCTGAGCTCTGCCGCCCACGCCGGTCACGTCCAGGTGAGGAGCTGGGCAAAAAGGGGCTGCAGCAGCCCCTGACCCCGCTGTGAGGGAGAAATCCCAAACAGCGACAGCAGCAGGCTGATTTCCAGAAGTCCCCGAGGACCTGCAGTGCCCTGGCTCGAACAGAGCAGCTCTGGCTGCACCAGCACCCCGATCTCCTCCATCTCCTACACAAATGAATCATCAAATGACATTTAAAAACCAGCAGTACGTGTCGGTTAATCATAGCGAGAGGGAGCTGCTGGCTAGCGGGGAATATCCCATCTTAAACCATTTCTTCGGAGAAATTCAATAAAATTCCCAGCTGATTGAAGCTCTCCCTCCAGAGCAGCCCCCCCTTGCCCAAGGAGAGCCCTTGGAGCTGCTGCAGGAAGCTGAACCCCAAAGCACCTGCTGAGGATTGCAGCTCTGCAGCCTCAGGTGCAAACACAGCACAGGCTGAGCAGGAGCACGTCGGTGCTGGTGGTTTACAGGAGGATTTTCAGCGAAAAAGCTGCTCCCTGGGCCAGATTTGATCTCTGGGTGCTGCAGGGTTCTGGTTCCCGTGTGAAACTCCCACTTCTGCAGCAGCACCTTCTCCTTTTATGCTCAGCTCTGGTTGAGGGCCCCAAAGTTCACGACAGCGATTTTTAATTTATTAATTTTTTTAAAACAGACGTTGAAAACCTGTGAAGCAGCCTCGTCAATGCTGCTGAGGCACAAATCTCGTCCTGGGTGAAACACTGCCCAGCCAAACCCTCCGTCCTTCTCCAAGGCAGGCACGCACAGCCCCAGGCTCCCAGAAAAGCACCACGTTCATCATCGCGTTAATCAGTTCGCAGATTAATTCTGCCCTGAACTTTCCCACCCACCCCACAGGTGCAATTTTCACCTGCAGAAGGTGCAGGTTCTGCAGGGCCAAACCGCAGGTCCCCGCCGGGGAGCCTGACCCGCGGCTGAAGGCTGCTAAAGGATTTCACCTAATGCTGAAAAATCGCACCGAGAGCCGGCTCCTCCGGCGTGAATCCCCGGGGAACGGGGAAACCCGGCGCGGAAAGGGCCGAGAAAAACCCGCAGCGGTGCAGACCCCGCACAGGAGAGGGCAGAACCCCCTCCCGGCCGGCAGCTCTGCCCCGACTCCCGCACGGAGCTGGTTTTTGGCAGCAGCCGCAGCCGAAGGTGCGGGAGCCCCGGCACCCCCCGGCCCCCGCACGACTCGCGTTACCTTGGCGGGGACCTTGCTCTGAGCGCTGCGGAAGAACGAGGTTTTGGCCGTGAAAAAGCAATCCTCGAGGTCTTCATCCAAGCTGCAGTAGCCGCTGCTCATGCTGCTGCCGATGGTCATGGGAGCCGGGCGGAGGCGAGGGGCTGCGGGCGAGCCGGGGGGCTCGGGGGGCCGGCGACCATCGGGGTCCGCGCTGCGGCTCCGGCGAGCCCCGCGCTCACATCCCCGGCTCGCCGCTTATCTGCAGCAGCTCCTTCTGCTCATCCTGCCGAGCTATTCCTCCTTAACAGGCAGCCGTGCCGGGTAACCCTTCCCTTCCCTCGCCTCCCGCACCCGCCTCCCTGCGCAGCGGCGCTGGGGCAGCATGGAAGGGGCAGAGCTCCCAGTTCGCTCCCAGTTCTCTCCCAGTTCGCAGCCGGGGGTGCCCGCGCAGCAGCATCGCCTCCCCTTCCTGCCCTCGCCTCGCAGCCCCGGCCACTTCCTCTTGCAAAATTTCTCGCCCGGCTCGCAGCCGAGGTGCTGGGCTTGGCCCCGGCCCCTGGCACCACCTTGGGGACCCAAAATGCGGTGCCACGGAGGGCTGGGGGCTGCTCCGTCCCTGTTAGAGCATCCTCGGGAGCTGCCGTGGCATCACCTTCTGAGAGAATCAAGAAGGGGGGAGGCAGGTGAGGACGCAGCTCAGACCCTCCTCGGGGTGCCAGGAGCCCCTGGCCACCACAAGTGGGTGCCTCTCTGCCCTGCATCTGATGTCAGAGCAGCAGGAGCAATTTCAGCACCCAGATTTGAGGCAGCTTCGACTGCAGCCCAGGCAAAAGCTGTTCAGCTCCTGGGTCCTGCTTTTACAGCAGCCGTGACCTTCCTGCTGGGTGAAGATCACAGCGATTTGTGGGGCTGGGCAGGGGCAGGGCTCTGCTCCCCACAGGATGCCATGGGCAGGGACATCTTCCAGCATCCCAGGGTGCTCCAACCTGGCCTTGGACACTTCCAGGGATCCAGGGGCAGCCACAGCTTCTCTGGGCACCCTGTGCCAGGGCCTCCCCAACCTCCCAGGGAACAATTCCTTCCCAATATCCCATCTCCAGTTGCTCCTCCAGCTGCTCCCACAGGGCTCCAAGACCTTCCCACAAGCCACCATCCAGCACTAAAACCTCTTTCCCTCTTGGCAGGCTGCAGATGTAGCTCCAGACCCTCCCAGCTGTATCTGTTGAAGGACTTCAATTGCTACAAGGCTTTGAGAGCTCCGTGCCCACCACAGCAGCATCCCATGAATACAAACCGGGATGCGGATGGGAAGACTGGCAACATCTGCATCTCAGAAAGAGGAAGGCAAGAATCCAAGTGGCTTTATTTACAGAGGGAATAAATAAGCCACGTTCTTATGGCAGCAGCGTGCTCCTGCAGCAGCACAGCCCCCTCGGCTCCACAGGGATAAATTTAGAGGAGAAAGAGGCTTAAATTGAGCATGTGCAACACCAGCACAAAGTGAGGGTTGGGAGCATCAGCACTGGGGTCTTTTATGAAGCCTCAGCCCCAAAGTTTTCCAGTGGAAACAGGGTGCAGCCCCTGGATGCTCCATGGGGTTCTCCAAGAATCCCTCGTTTACTCCTTGCAGTCCAGCTGCTTGGGACATCAGCTCCATAAAAAAAACCAACAAAGCCAAATAAACCCAATAACTTTCACCCCTTTGTTCAGCAGCAGCTCCACTTAATGGTTACCTGCACATCAGCCCCCCAAAACCCCAGTGACCCCGGTGAGCTGCACCAGTTCACAGGTGGGAGGCACACAGCCAGCCCTGCCAAATCCAGGGACCCAGCTCCTGGAGCTGCCAAGACCAGTGCAGGCTTTTGGCAGCTTCAGCAGAGTCTGGGTGTCACCCTGGGAGGCTGCTCTGGGACGCAAATGTGACACACTCCTAAATACTTAGCTGGATCAAAGCCCAGATTATCAATGCCTGGTGGTACATGGTAACAGCACTGAAATAGGTGATATTAAAATAGTTATTTCAGTGATGCTTCCACTTTGCTTAATTTTGATAATGCGATTTAATGACTTCCAGCTATGCCAGCTATTAATTTCTTCGTGTGTTTTCAGGCCTCCTGCCCTCCTGCCAGTGCCTTCAGGCATCCTGTTAGTCTCCTACTGGAATACTGACATTATTTTCCCTCCATCCTCCTCCTTTCCAGCAGCAAAACCTGCCTGACCAACAGAAACAACTCCAGGAACGTGGCTGTGTGCTCAGATCAAGCAAACCTGGCAACGATTTTCCCTGATTGCCCATTATCCATGAAGAATAATGGAGCTTTGCTGCAGTGATTTACCCTCATTAACCCCCAAATCAGCCCCCACAGGCCACGGGAACCCAGCCAGGGATTTGCTGTGCTGAGGATTCCGAGGTGCAATCCCCAGCCAGGGCTTTGGGATGGGCTTAGGGATTTCTGTCTGCTGCTGGATTTGGAGAGACACTTTTGTTTCCTTGGCACACGGTGCCTCCCCCTCCCCAGGATGACACCAGGGCCGTGTCAGGGTGATGGATGGCCACGAAGCACAGGCTCCCTGTTTGTTATTAGGCCCATCAATAACGGAACAATGGGTGATCGCCCTGAAGATGAAACGAGCCCTTCTCATTTTTCCAAGAGCCCAGCGCTGCTGGGGGAAGCCCAGTGACATCCAGAGGAGAGGTAACCACGCACAGATTTAGCTTCACCCCCTCACGCAAACACCTGGAGCAGAGACGCCACTCTGAGCCCACATTTGCCTCTGGAAAAGTACAAAATGTTCCCATCCCCAGGTCCTTCACATAGAGGGATATAAACACAGAGTAAAAACGAGGGAGAGAACACAGAACCACGGAATCATCGAGGCTGGAAAAGACTTTTGACTGAATCCCACCACACCCCCTCAGCCATACCATGAAGTGCCACATCCACTCATTTTCTGAACACTTCGAGCCATGGTGACTCCACCACTTCCCTGCAGAGCTGTTCCAAACGCCTCAAAAAAGCACACAGAGCCTGCAGAGGCTCCATCCCAGCCAAATCCGCTCCGGGCAGGTCTCTCAGCAATGCCTTAAGCTGGCAGCGTTAAGTACCTCACATCTCATCTGGCGTGGGGAGAGCCTCGCCGGCCCCACAGCCTGTCCCACCCACGCCGGAGTCCCAGACACCGCAGGACCCCGGGGGATTAAGGCAAAGCTGAGCCTTCCGGAGTAACCCTGGGATTTACTGCACATCCCTGGCACAGACTGAAGAGTCTCGACCCCCCCAGGACCACTGAAACTCCCGGAGCAAGGCTGGCAGCCAGGAGTCCAGATCTCCTGGAGAAATCCACGCTCGCGCCCTGCACGGTGCAGGGAAATGCACCTCTGCTGCTGCTTGCCAGGCATCGTGCAGCCAGTGCTGGGACAGGTTAATGCCAGTATTGATCCTCCCTTGGGTCAGTTTGGGATTGGGGCCGTGTGGGGGTTGATGTCCCCGCATGGCACTGCTCTGCTCCAGGTGACAGCAGCGTTTTCCAAACGCCAGAGCTCCACGCACAGGCAGGGAGGGGGATGCCCCCATTCCCAACCTCCATCCTGGTGGGATGTCACCTGCCCACCCAGCTGGGCAAGGTGGCACCTCGGTGACACTCACAGCCCGAGCCCTGACGAGCCCTCCCTCCTGGAAAGCCCTTTGGGAGCAGGGAATCCGCTCTCTGGAGGACGTCCCGCCGGTCACCGCGGGGCCGCGCCCCCTCCCCGAGCCCCCTCCCCGGCGTACCTGGCTGCAGGGCGGCACGAGGGTGCTCTCTGGGGACAGCTGGCCCTGCCACTGGCCCGGCCGGCGACAATCCAGCTGGATGAGGCTGCGGCACTCCTGGTGGCACGTGTACCTGCAGTCTGCAGGGACAGAAGGGACAGCGTGAGGCACCCCAGAGCTGCGGGATGGGGCTGGGGGGGACAGCAGGGGAACCACGGGAAGGGACTGGATTGCAGCCAGAGGGATCCCAGCACGGTCAGAGCCGGAGCCAGGCACATGTCCCCACTCACACACATGTCCCTGCTCACACACGTCCCTCCCTGCACACACACATGTCCCTGCTCACACACATGTCACTGCTCACACACACATGTCCCTGCTCACACACACATGTCCCCGTTCAGGCACGCTCCTGCAGCTGAGGAGAGGCACCACCACACCTCACCCAGATCAAAAATTGCTCCCCCACCCTCTCCCCAGGGAATCCTGTGCTCCTGGACTCGATGGAGCAGCACAATCCACATTCCTGCCACGCATCCTGCTGCCTCTCCCCGACCTGCTGGCACACTGATACATAAAGTATGGGAAAATCCCCAAATCCCACCAAACCACGGGGTCCCCACCGGCCAGCTCTGCTCCTGGGAGGTGTCACCTGCAGGAAGAGCTTGGCCAGTGCAGGGGAAAGGATCCTTCACCTCCCACCATCGGGAAACATCTTTGTACTGGACAGAGGTCAAACGACTTAAGGTCACTAAATACATAGAAGGGTTTAGGTTGGAAAGGACCTTAAAGATCATCCAGTTCCACCTCCCACACCTTCCACTGTCCCAGGGTGCTCCAAACCCCATCCACCCTGGCCTTGGACCCTTCCAGGGATGGGGCAGCCACAGCTTTTCTGTGCCAGGGCTCAAACATGAAAACTTCAAGGGCCAGCTCCGGTGACAGAGGCGTGGATTGACCACCAGCAGCCCCAAATCCACCCCTGCAGAGGGCAGGGACACATCCCAGCCCAGCAGAGGCTGTGACCTCCTGTCCCCAGGTGCAGCAAGGCATTTCTGAGGCTGTTTCCTTTGGGTGCTGACCCAGTGTCAGACATTAACCTGTTCATGCACAGAGGGCTCTGCACAGCCCAGCTTTAACCCCTTCAGGCACAGGCTCCTGCTCACCTCCAGCTGCAGAGGGGCACATTTGGCACATCCAGCTCCACTGAGCCCATATTTTTGGCTATTGCACCCCCAGCCCTTTCCCTCGAAGTCCCGACTCCTCCAAACCCTCCTGACTGCAGTGAACAACCTCCCTCCACTTTAATGGCCCACCTGAGCCTTTTAATTTTTAACTGCCACACAAACAGCCTTAAATTTACTTTTTACACTGCCCAAAATTCCAGAGCGGTCACCAACCTGGGAAAAAAAAATTATATCCTAAAAGCAAGGCAAGAGAGCTCACTCCACAGAGGGATGTGAGTGCCTGTCCCTGCACCAGCCCCGTGACCTTGCTAAGCCACTGAACTTGTATTTTAAACACACTTCTTCTTTCTTTTTCCTTTGTTTTTTTTTTTCCTTTTCCTTTTTATTCTTCAGCATTTGGGTCATTGGGTTTGAATATGTGGGGCTTGCAGGAAAGCAAAGGAACATCCCATGTTTGCTCTGGAAACTGATTCCTGCTCAGCTCTGGTGAATTCTCCGGTGCCTGGGAATGAGTGAGAGGAGCTGAAGCACTGCTGGGAGCCGGTGCCTGAGGGGGGAAGCATCAATCTCCAGGGGAAACAGCGAAATCATTTATCATTTAGCATTCATCTGGCGTGAGCTGTCTGTCATTCTCCTGTTCCATCTCAGTTGTCTCAAGTAAGCCTGGGGGAAAAGTTTGTTTTCTTGGCTTTTCTTTTCTTTTTTTTTTTTTTTAATTAGAGATAAGCTGCAGTTACAGTAAATTAATGCATGACCTTTCGAGCAGCTGGAACAGCTTTTAACGAGGGACACTGGCCAAGCCTTTGCTGGAGGTGCCAGCTGGAGAACACTCCAGCTGTGGGCTCACCTGAGCATCTGCCACCACCACCACGTCCCTTCTGCCCGTGTGGGCCCGGATTTTCAGATTTGGGCAGCCCCAGCACGGGGGGCAAAGGCAGCCAAAGGTCTGACACACGTCATTTGGGCCACAGAAATGCCAGTTCCCAAGCAGTTCCTCCGGATCAGGGCCATTGTGGCGTTTCTTTGTGGGATTAAAGCGTGACACCTCCTTAGTCACCATCACCTATTAACAGACCTAATCACCCGGGATCCGGCGGGGAGCACTAATTTTAGAAACCCTGCAGAGCTTTGGGAAGCAGCCACGTGACCGGTTTGCCAAGAGGAGCAGGATGCCTCCACTTAGGCTTTAAGATAATTTCCATTCCAGTCAAACAATGGAACACTTGGAAATGGAGTTTCCTCAGAAACAGAGAGAGAAAGATCACGGTGCCGTGAAAGACTCCGGTGGCTGAAGGGAATTTCCCTTCCTCCACAGATAAAGTGGGACAGAGTAACCCAGTCCCATATAAATGCCCATCTCACTGCCTAAACATAGGACTGCAGTCAGAGGATGGTTTGGGTTGGAAGGGACCTTAAAAAGGTCCTTAAAGCTCCTCTGCCATGGACAGGGACACCTTCCACTGTCCCAGGCTGCTCCAACCTGGCCTTGGACACTTCCAGGGATGGGGCAGCCACAGCTGCTCTGTGCCAGGGCCTCCCCATCCTCCCAGGGAAGAGTTTTTCCACTCATCCTGCCCACCCCAATCCTCCCCAGGATACCACAGACNCACTCATCCTGCCCACCCCAATCCTCCCATTCCCACCCCCAGGATACCACAGAGCCCATGGGGCACCTTCCAACTGGACCTGACCCGAGTGGGAACGGGGACAAAAGGAGAAGGGAGGCCCCACAGGTGTCTGAGAGCTGGGACACCGTGGCAGAATGGAGATTTCCTCCATTCAAACTCTGGAACCCTTCAGGGGCTCACACACCTCGAAGTGCAGGCTGCACCTGAGGCTGTGCTGCTTGAGGTGCTCCTCCTGTGCCCGACGTCACTGGGGTGACCTCAGGGATGGCAGCAGGATGTGGCCCTGTGGCACCAGCACAGCGGGAGGCTCTGAGGGGACGGGGCAGGACCTGTGGCACCACCAGCAGCACCCACAGAGCCACCCAGGGAAGGGTCTCAGCCCTCCTGCAAAGCAGGTTCTGACACCCCCAGGGTGCTGATCCAGCCCCAGCCCTGCAGCTCCAATCTCATCTGGGCAGTTTTGGGTCTAAACCAGATGGTTTGGGATAATTTGCAAACACTGGTAAGCCCCAGGGGCTCGTTTCTGCTTGTCCAGAGCAGGCAAGTCCCCCTTGGTGACAGCCACCTCTCTGTGAGGTCCCTGCGCCGCTGCAGCCCCTGGAGCCCAAACCCAGATGCTCTGGAGGCATTATTTAACAAAAATCAGCCTTTCCTTTGGAGTGGCGAGTGGGACAGCACCGACGGCCCATGCTGCTGCCAGAGCAGGGCTTCAGGAGAGCCCGAGGAGCAGCTGAGGCCACCTGGAGCCACAGGCGCGGTGCCAGCCCCGTGCCCACCCCAGCATCCCCGCGGCCAGGCCGTGCTCAGCGGTGCCAAGGCGAGCCCTGCACCCCAAAGAGCAGCGGGAAACCTGCAAACCCAGCCCAAAAAAAAAAACAACCCCAAATCCCACCACCACCTACCTCTAACCAGCAACACCTCCCTGCTGGGCCTCCTCGGCAGGCGCAGTCCCGCTGGCCAGGGCTTGGATTTGGGGAAATGCCTGAAGATTTTACGGATTCTCTTTGTTACGAGCCCGAAGCAAGCGGCTGCTGCCGCCTTCCCCTC
Source organism: Aleadryas rufinucha (assembly GCA_013397815.1). Classification (NCBI taxonomy): domain Eukaryota; kingdom Metazoa; phylum Chordata; class Aves; order Passeriformes; genus Aleadryas; species Aleadryas rufinucha. The sequence goes on along the minus strand of VZTH01003893.1, from coordinate 5,158 downwards.
CGTCATCCCCGGGAGAGGGGGCCGGGAGCTCTCCAGGCACGTTCCAACCCCAAATGCTCTGGGATGCAGCAGGCACCGGAGAGAGCTGTGTCTGCTCCCACCAGAGGCCTTTTCCCCCACGGAGATAAAGCCCTGACATTGGCCATTTACAACCTGCTGCCACCCGACGGGGTCGTTTATTTATTTTGCCGAGCGGGGAGCGCGGCTCGGAGCTCGTGCATCTCCTGTAAGCCATGGAAAACTTTCTATTTCTGGGGCTTTTTGCTTGATAAGATAAAACAACCCAACGGAAGAGATTAGAGAGAGAAAGCGCAGGACTCGGCCGTGCGCTGGGAGGTCTCTTCCCGGCATCCTCTCTTCTCTCTTTGCTGCTTTTCCCCGCAGTCTTTTAAAGTTTGGGGGATAAAAAAAAGTCCCCAGTGTTTAATCAGGGGTTAAAGGAGTACATTGAGATTAACTGTATTTATAATATTGATTTAAACTCTGCACGTAGTTAAGAGAGGCTTGTAGAGCCTTTCACAGCATCTGTGAAAATCAGGGCATTATAAAATAGAGGGAGAGTGACTTTTTAGTGATAGGACAACAGGGATGGTTTTAAACTAAAAGAGGAGAGATTTAGATGGGATATTGGGAATAAATTCCTCTCTGTGAGGGAGGGGAGGCCCTGGCACAGGGTGCCCAGAGAAGCTGTGGCTGCCCCTGGATCCCTGGAAGTGTCCAAGGCCAGGTTGGAGCAGCCTGGGATAGTGGAAGGTGTCCCTGCCATGGCAGGAGTGGGATGAGATGAGCTTTGAGGTCCCATCCCACCCAAACCATTCCATGGTGTATCAGTGACAGCTGTACCAGGTGTCACCTCATGGGGTGGGACACAAACATCGGTTTAACAACACCCCTGAAATCTCTGTACCACTCCACCACTTTGTACCCGCTCCCCCGTGACCTCTCTGCTCAGGACCCCTCTCACAATCAGTTTCCAGCACCCTGCACAACACAGGCAGTAACAAAGGTGGAATTTAACCAATCCTAACAATCACCCCGGGCAGCAAAAGCAGTGAGTTATCACAGGGGGCCGTCTCAGTCCCCGAGGGACCCCCTGTGCACATCCCTCCTTCCCACACCCCGACCAGAAACTCCCCTGAGCTTCACTGGGACGAGGAAGCAGAGGGAGAAGCCCAAAAACCAACCTGCAAGGTAAGAGCTGGAGCCTCGGCCGGTGTCTCTCTCCATAAACCCTTCCCAAGGCGCTGCACTGGAATGCAGCAGGAAACATGACCCTGGAAGCCCTGAGCCACCCCACGAGCCTGTCCCACGGCTCTGGGCAGGTCCCCGTGGCTCCCCACGGCTCCATCTCCTCCCGGGGAGGAGCACGCCCTGCCTGGGGCACCCCCGGACCCCACCCCGTCCTCACCCAACCCCATCCCCACCTGCCCGAGCCACCCGGCAGCAGGAAAAGCCTCAGGAATCTGCCCGGATCAGCTAAACGGAACAGAAATGCAAAGCGCTGTGGGTCCTGTGAAGTGCCAGCGATTGTTATTTACAGTGGCGAGGCTGGAGGCACGGCTGGGTGTGGAAGGAGAGACACAAAAAGCACCGTGTCCCGCAGAGCACCAGCGGTGGGAGCAGAGCCCCGTCCAGGCGAGGCTGCGCTCGGGAAAGAACTCGTTAAAGAACTCGTTAAAGAACTCGTTAAAGAGCTCGTTATCTTAAGCAAACGGCTGCTGGAGAACCAGAAACATCAGAACTGAAGTTTGCTCTACAAATCAGAAAGAGAAATGGTGTTTTAGCAACTCCCTCCCTAAGGAAATAGGGGCTGATTCAGCGCAGGGCCTGAGCACTGAACGAGCTGCTCTGGGAGATAAGGGCGGCTCCAGACCAGAGGCACAAAACCCATTTGGATGCTGAGGCGCTTCGCTGGGCTGGGTTTGTGTCGCAAGATGTGCAGATCAAAAGCTGGCTTGAGGTGTGACTGCGTCTGCAGAGGTGCTGGACACGCTCTGAGGTTTCCCTCGAGGGCTGCCCCACACGCAGCCCTGCCCACAGGGAAGCACGGGGAGCCGGAGTAACTTTCCTGCAAAGATGCCTTTCAGCCAATAATGTGTTATTTTATTAACACAAATACCAAAATATCTGATTTTCGGTTATCAGAGACACGGAGAGCCAGGGAAGCGCTTGAGCCATTCCCACCCGGTGTCCACCCAGCCCTTCCCACCAGGAAGCTGCCCCAGCTCCGAGCCCAGCCTGGTTTCTGTGCTGTCCCAAAGGCCAATAAAACACTCCGAGGGCTTTGAAGCTGCGTTAGTCACCGGGACACCCAACACCGCACCCGCCCCACCAGAGCTCACCCAACACCCCACAGAGATGCGCCTCTGCAGCCTGCCCACCCAGCCCCCTGCTCCTCCCCTGCCGGGTAAAGCCGGCAGGAAAAGCTGTCCCCCAGCAGCGGGACAGACATTTACACCCCGACACGGAGATTATTGACTTTACTCCTGACTCAGCTCCGAGAGGTGCCAGCAGCACAAAGCCACACGCATTAAATAGAAGATATTCAAGGCACAGCTACTCCCCCTGCCCAAGCGCATTCCCCCCACGGCTGGAAACAAGGATTTTCAGGGAATGCCAGTCGGATTCGCTCCCGAGCTCCCACCTCCCCATCCTTTCGCACTGACAGCACTGGGAGCAGGATGCTGGATGTCTGTCCTGCACTGGAACACTCCAAATAAAAGCAGGGAAAAAAGGCTCCCATGTCTCAGGCAGCATCAGCATCAGCCCCAGGTGCAGCACCCCGGGCAGGACTTGGGCAAAAACCACAGAAGGTCCCCCCTCGAGCCTCCTTTTCTCCAGACTGAACAGTAAATAATTACAATAAATAAATAAATAAATAAACGCCACTTTCCCATTTTACTAAATACAACCAGATCTGACGTAAATAAAAATAGGCCAGAACTGTACAAACAAAAACCTGAGTATCCTCAGGCTGCAAGTCAAAAAGCAAACAGGCAGCAACTCTGCATGGGAAAGAAAAAGAAACATTCGCCAAGGGGGGAGAGCACACCCCGTCTGCAGCTCTCGGGCATTGTTAATGGGAGTCACTATTGGGATGACAGGGAATGCAGATACGAGCGTCCCTCCCCCCCATCCCGGTTGTCTGGGGAGTTTTGGAGGCAGAACTACTCCCACAGTCTGCATAATTCTCTGAAACGAAAAGGGAAAGAGAGCTATTTAAAATCTGTTTCAATATAAGTATGGAAAACATCCCGCCAGAGGAGAAGTCCCTCAAAACAACTATTTACAGCACTTCGCAACGCCACAAAATTCTGTGAATTTGTACTTTAAGTCAGGATTTCAAAGCACACAAGCCAGGACCTCACCTCGCACCTGACCCCAGTCTCCAGGGGCCGGCAAAAGAGCCTCGACAAAGTTTTTTTTCCCCTCAAATAACCCGTATTTCTCCTAAACTCTGTATTTCTTTAATTCCATTCACACATTCCCTGCGGCGTGCCGGGAGCTCCCGGCCCCGGGGACTCATCTGGCCCTCAGCAGGTTTTGAGGGAATTAATCAGCAATACCAGGCAGAAAGCGAAGGTGCGCCCCAGAAATCAGATTTACACCCGCCTCGTTCCACCAGCGCCCCGAACCGCGACTTCGCAGCCCCGGCGTGTCCCCGTGTCACGTTGTGGTGGCGGCTGGGCTACATTTAATTAACAGCAGTCAGCGCTAAAGCCTTAATGCGGGGCAGCAAGGCCATATGGTGCCGTTGTCTCTCCCGGTCGCCCTTCATCCCAAACGGCACCAGGAGGCACGGCCGAGAGCCCTGCCCGCCCCGCAAATCCCCACCAGAAACATTTAATTGATTCCTGATCTAAGGAAAGCCAAGCCTAAGAACCAGAAGTGGCCGAGCCGGGCACTAATTGCCCCGGTGAGGCTGGCGCTGCTGCGCGTGCCTGGTATAACCCTCCCAAACAGCCCCAAAAATGAGCAGCGACGGGGCTCAGTCCCAAATTACCACCGGCAACAAATCCGTGCCCTCCACACCCGCATCGAGGGCACCCTCACGGGTACAGGTGATCTTGTGGGCACAAACCTGCGGGGAATGGCATCAGCATTAACACCTTCCGCTGAAAATCAAGAGGCTCAGCTGACCCCGACCAGCAAATTTTCAAGTCCCTCAAGCCCCAGCAGCTGCATCCCAAAGGAGTTTCCTCCCATCCTGAGGGACTGAGCGGGGCAGAAGCAGTGTCACAGCCAGCAGGGCTCAAATCCCCAAGTTATCAGTGACACGGGTTTGATAAAACCTCCTCGTTTCCCCTCCTGCAACAACTACCACGGGTCCCACCTCCCCCGGGAGCGGGAGCAGCACCCCGGGACAGGGGACACGGCGCGGGTGTCGCAGCACGGCCCCGGCAGTCACCTCGCTCGGCCCCTCTGTGCCCCTTCCCACACGGGGAAAGGTGAATCTCTCCTGCAGAGCACGAAGAGCTGCTGTACAGCACGGATCCGACATGAGGAACACGCGTCTCAGTGCATCTCCCTGGCACCGCTCCCTCACCCCGGGAGTTTGGGCAGAGCTTCAGGCAAATTTACAAATTCTAGAGGACTTTACCCCTCACTGGAAAGCTTTACAAACACGAACCCTCCCTGCTCACCGCGAGCTGCTGATGTCAACCCCGCCCATGAGCCGATCATCTCCTCTTTCCTGGAAAAGCTTCATTTTCCAAACCCGCCCGGCAGCACCGCACCCGCGCCCACCGCCCGCACCCGCAGACCCCGGCCCGGTCCCTCCCGATGCGCAGCCCCCCGGGACCCCCCCCCAGGGAATGCGGGGGAGCCCGGCAGGCACCAAAAGCGGGACCCTGAGGGGTGCAGAGCTGGGGCCAAGGGGAGGGAGAGGGTCCGGGGGGGCAGAGTCGGGGCAGGGTAAGGGATGCGGGACGGCAGCACCGGGCGGGGATGAAGGCAGGGCAGGGGTGCGGGACAGCGAGGGACAGGCCGGGGACAGGTAGGGGACAGGCAGGGCTCAGCAGGACGCGGAAAGGCGCGGGCAGCACTCACAGTCGCAGCGCAGGGCGCGCTCCCGCACCGCCTCCCCGCACAGGTCGCACCATCCGCGGCGCGGCAGCCGCGGGGCGAAGCGGTGGCCGCGGCCGCGCTCGGGGGGCTC